>JBCJKH010042151.1:12309-22766 GCA_039877255.1 Loriculus beryllinus | reverse complement strand
TCTTTACTGTGAGGGTGGTGAGGCACTGGAATGGGTTGCCCAAGGAAGTTGTGAATGCTCCATCCCTGGCAGTGTTGTAGGCCAGATTGGACTAAGCCTTGGGTGGCATGGTTTAGTGTGGGGTGTCCCTGCTTATGGCAGGGAGGTTGGAACTAGATGATCTTAAGGTCCTTTTCAGCCCTAACTATTCTATGATTCTATGATTCTATGTTACCCTCTTGGGTATGTTTATTGTAGTGTCCATTTCTCTCCTACTTTCATCTCCGTCCATCACTTTGCTGAGAACATGTGAGAGCTTTCAGTATTACACTGGTCAAGATCAATTTTAAATTAATGTGTCTCATGTATTACAGTTTATTTTAGGGACTTGCTTTTAAAACCAGCCATGCTAATTCTTTTGAGTGTGAATCTTGAATTTGAGAGCTGTGCTTTCAAGGGGATGTTACATTTTGCTTTTTTTGCATGTATTTTTCCCTCACAAATGTTTTGTGGAATACATCAGAACTGGGCCTTCTGCAACCTGTTTTAGGAGGAGTGTCTGAAAGAAATTGAGTGGACTCTTTCTACAAACTGAAAACTCTTACAGAGTTGTACAACTTTTAGTGCAAAATGCTTTCACTTCAAATCTGTCCACCTACCTGAATCTCATCTCTCCTGTTCTTTGAAAAAGCAGAGGAGGAACAAATCTCACTTTAATGAAATTGCTTCATCTTGTTCCTTAACCAGCTGAATAGCTCAGTATGCTAAAACTATGCTAGGGAAGTATTAAAGCAGAAACAGAAGAACTCCAGAAGTTGACAGTGATTTGTATAGCCCTGTGCGTATGAATTTCTGCATAGCTTTGAATTATTGATTAGATATTATTTAAATAACTGATTTCTCTGCAACTTGACATTGCCCGTAGAGAAACCTGCAGGAATAAAAATGTTAATTTGTATTGTTGAAACAATCTAGTATGTCTTCAATGGCTTTTACGTGGTGATCCTGACCTTCTATGGCACTGCTGATCTGTGGAAATTTAGTGCAATTGTTTTATATATATATATATATATATATATATATATATATTTGAGAGAAGATGGAGCCTGTCATTGCTTTTATGGATCTCTCTCCCCCCAGACAATAACTGTTATGCGTTTAACTAGATATTTATCTTGTACATGTAAAGAAAGAAGCATTATTGTAGTGTTGTGTAAATCTTTTGTCCTGCGCGCAAGCTTTCAAGTGGCAGTAGGTTTAGCTGACTGCGTTTTAAGTCATGTAGTAATTTCCAGATAAAGACAGTCCAAAAGTGTGAAGTATGAGTAATTACATTTCTTCAATTGTTGTTTGCAATATTTCTGGTAATTTCTGGTCACCCCCTCATATTTTAGGGAAGGAATTAAATTTGGAGATTAATAAGCATCAAAACAGCAGCAATATTCCTTCCCAGCTTCTGGCGTTCAGTCTTTTGGGTACTACTTGAACCAGAAGTCGTGTCTGCATCATTGTATTTAATTGCCCATGACGGACCTTTCTTCCATGAGTTTGTCTAATTGCTTTTCTTTTAATCCATTTATACTTTTGGCTTTCAAAATATCCTGTGGCAATAAGTTCCACAACATAATTATATAGAGTATAATAATAATAAAAATAAATAAATAAATTGTTCCCCCTTGTTTTGAGATAACTGTCTCATCTTTTAATTTGGTGACCCCTATTTCTGGCATCATGAGAACAGTTATTCCCACTCACTATCTCTATGTTATTCATGATACTAAACCATAATCATATTCTTCTACACAGTGATCTCCCATGCATGTTGAAAAGTCCTCTGCTGGATAATCTCTTCTTATGAAGAAGCTGGTTTGTACCTTTGCAATTTATGTTTTCTTTCCACTTGTCTTATTCTAGTTATTCAAATCCATTTTAGAACTGTGTAGTATTAAAGATGTGGGGAAAAAGTCACTTTATATGCAGAGATGTTCTCTGTTTCTTTTGTATTCGTCCCTGACATTGTTTTTCCCTTCTACCGTTCCTGAGTATTCAATTTAATGCTTTCAGAGAACACCATGTTGTGATTTCAAGATCTCTTTCCTGAGTAATAATAGGTAGTTTAGATCACATAACTGTGTTTGCACAAACTCCGCAGGTTTTATCCATGTACACAACCTGCTGTGTTTATTGACACAGTATTTCCCAGCATCCCAAAGCAGCTTTCCTCTTTTCTGCTGTTTATAGCATTTATCCTTGCATAATGGGTGAAACTGAGCAAGTAACACATACGAAGATTTTTGCCTCAGTTTTTCCTGCTGCAAAAAATTGCAAGTTCTACAAATTCAGGTTTTGCTACTGCTGTACAAAGCAGTGCCAAGTGGAAAATGAGACATTTGCTGAAGCAGAGAATGGCACTGATCTGTTTGTACTTTCCATGGTACCTAAGCTAGTTTGGAACTTCTTACATAGCCCTGCGCTGTGCTAGTGTGTCTGTACCTGGACAGAACCAGGTCAGAGAGGAAAGCTGTCTCTCAGTAATGCTTTCCTATCTTAGTGATAAAAATTACATTTAACAATAGATTAAAGCTAATAATGACTAAAGCTTATGGCCATGTAAATTCCTTAAACAGATGAAAAGTCAGTGGAGGCTTCTTCATGCTATCCCTCACAAAGGCAAGGAAGGAAATGCCACCGGGGCAGGAAAAGAAAGCTGTAAGCAGGACAAAGATGCAACAAGGAGCCCTTCTTTCCTTTAGCTGCTTCCTTGCTTCCTGGTGTGCAGACAAGAGTCTGCTCCAAGATTTGCATTGTTCTTCACTCCCTTTCTCTCACCAGTCTCTGTATCAGTGCTAAACCAATGCAAAACTAAATGCAAAGATGAAAATCCATTTTGCTGGCATGTGAAGTGCTGAGAACACAGTATATCTGGAAATAGAAAACTCATGTGCTGCCACTGTTTGATAGAAAATGTAAAGGCTGAAAAGCTTGGTAAAAAATCCAAGTCACATATTTTCTCTGAAGCACTGGTTTTCCAAGTAGTGAAGCAGTAACCAAATCTCCTCCTCAGAGGCTTGCATGGCCATTAGGTATTTAGTACTGAGTAAATATTAGCTTTCATGGTCTAGTGAATTTGTGGTACTGTGTTGATTATAATTTTTTATTAAGAGCTACCTTTAAACATCTGTGTGATAAATAACTGCAGATTTATGTGAACTTGCATCTATCACGTGAGCTCAGACACAACCAGAAAGGCAGTCTTTCTTTCATGGCAAATGCACATGGTTTTGATGTGGGTTTTTTTTTCCCAGAAAAACAAGCAGACTCCTGTGCTCCACAGCTCTGTGATTTTTGTCCTTCTGCTTTTTTATACCAGGGGATGAAAACGGAAAGCATGCCTTTAAGATTATTGTCCTTTCTATTATTTTTTTTTTCACCTGCCTCATTATTATCCAGAAATAAAAGTTACGACTTCTTGGGTTGGAGTAGAGAGTCCTAGAGAGTCATTAAATGCTGTTGATAAAAGGTGACAGCGACTGCAGCTGGGCTTGCTCAAGAACCAAACCTAAAACTCATGAATGCTTAACTAAATCAGAGAAAAGTCACAAAGAAAAGCAGGGAAAAAGTCAGTTAATAAATACAGGAGATTAAATATCTGGCAGAGAGCCTTCCCTTTTACCTACCCCTTGTCATTCCTAGAGCATCCACTGAAGATAAATTTAGAATCTCTGAATCTATTTATTGTATGATTTTTTTAATCTGAAAGTTGATATTGGGGAAAATGGGAATGCTTTTATTTCCAGGTTTGGGTTGCTAAAGAAGGAAAGGAGGAGCATGGCTAGGCATAACTGCACATGAGAACCTGAGCAGTTTGCTGAAACCAAGAGTCTTTCAATAACATATGAGCCGCCTAATCCCTTGTGGGTATAACTTGTATTGATCTCATTAATGGACCTCTAACAATGAGATTTCCCAGCTGCAGATGGCTTACAGACAAGTGGAGAATACAAAAAAGAGATTGATCTTGTGGACTATATTCTATTATATTCTAATGTCTTACTATATATAAACATAGATGGATTATTTTTCTTTTAAATCATGTACCCCTTGAACAACTAAATTGTACTTGACAAACAAGAAATTATTTGTGCAGGAATTTGTTTGGTTCTTGTTAGACTATTTTTGAATCACCAAATTTTTACAGGAAAGGTAAGAATCTTTTAAAATCTTCATTTATGAGAGATGCCACAGCAAACTTGTATTTCAGTCTGATAAAGAGTGAACATAGCCTTTCAGAATCCTAATAATGTGAAATGGAAAAGTGTATGTTGAGAACAACTGCAAGGAAAAAAATCAGCATCATTTTGTACTTCAACAGGTCTATATTTAGAAGATGAATCATTTCACCCACCTCTGAAAAGGAGTGTGGCCACTTACTAGAAGCATATTGCACCACTGTGAGGCAGTTCAGGGCAGGTAATGATATATACATATATTTATATGTATACATGACAGGCTACAGCTACAAATCACTGTCGAAGACTGATCTTCCTGTATTGCACCTGCTCTGTTAAGGAAAGTTTGTTCTCTGCAAACATAGCATTAGCTGCACACTTCAAGCTGATGTTTCCTTTCCATTGCACTGCAAGATCAAAAGCTTTCCAATATGAAAGTAAGAGTAGATATGCATTTCTTAAAACTCAAAAGATGAAAGAGATTCTTCACCTCTTGTTGACTGCTTTGTCTCTGATTGCTAGGCCAACATTTAATTTTGCATGTGAGCTGACGGTCACGTATTTCCTCTGAGTCAAAGTAAATTAGAAATTAGAGAAAAATGCTACTCTTGCAAAAAGTAAGATTAAATATGCTCCTGGTCATGCTTATGGAAGCACTGAACATGCTTTAATATCTAATTTTTTTTGGTAGGCAAGATTGACAACTCTTCATCATTTTCCCCATATTAGACTGCAGAAAGCCTCTGATAACATCAGAGTTAAAAAGTGGATATGCTTTCTTGAATACAGTATGGGAGAGGGTCCTTAAGAGAGGCTTCAGAAGAAGTTCAACACACAGAAATGTGTCACCAGGGCAGCTGGTAACAGAAAAGTGTTACTGTTGGGCACTGAAGGTGTAAGTTAATGCAATTAAATGTGACTGTAGTACAGTGTGAAAGTAAGCAATGGTCGGTTACTTTGAGCTGCAGATTTGTAGGGAAGATATCTGCCCAAGTGAATTCTGTGAGATTCACAAAGCTGACAGTTATTAGTAGCAGACCTAACTGGAACATCATGGGAGGACTGGAAATATTTGCAAAAGCGACTGAGTGGTTTTGTCAGTTGTATGCCAGTAAAACACATGCAGTTTGGAATTGGAGATTCAATATGCTTAAACAGCAAGTGAAACCCTTTTAGCATGGCTGCATTTCAGTGAATAGTCTGGGAACCCCTGAAGCTTCACCCTGTGTTACACTCATTTTTTTCTGATACATTTGTGTACTACCAGAAACAAATCAGCATTGTGCCTTGTGCGTGCTCCCATCTGGAGTGTGGGTACAGCAGTGCTGGTGGTTAGGACTCACCTGGGCTCTGGGGGTTTCTTCTTCCCTTTTTCTGCCAAGAGTGGGCGCATGGGAGGAGAATGCAGCTCTGCAGGGGGTGGCCTTGGAGGACTGCCGAAAGCAAAACTGGAAAGTCCCTCTGAATCATGAGGTACTGCTGGGTTTCAGTCTGAATTTCACTTTTAAAAAGGGAAAGTGGATTATTCGTATATGGGGAGGGGTGGGGAGCGGAAAAACAAAAAACCGAAACAAAAAAACCCCAAGCAAATGAACAAAGAAAACAACAAAAAACCTCATTGAGCACTGGGGGTTTTGTGTCTGAAGGAACGTGGGTTTGTACTTCAGGAGGGGCCTGGTCAACTCCCCCTTCCTGTGTCTGCTCATTTTCTAACACAAAGAGTCTCCTCTGGGCCACAGACCTCTCTGTTCTGGGCCAGGCCGAGGGGGACACAGCCTCTGTACTGCTGGTGACAGGAGATGCATTTACCTTCAGCGGTAGCCCTGCATGTGGGATGGGGAAAGGAACCAGGCCAGCTCCTGGAGCTCCTCCTCACACCCGCTGCTCTCCTTGAAGTAGATCTTAGAAAACCAGAAAAACTTTGACAAGCTCTTCTGTTTATATTTGGGAATTTCAGCCTGGTTTTCCAGGGAAATGAGGCTGTGTGATCACACTGTCTGTGAATTCACTCTGCTCCCTCACCAGAATAGATTTAAACTGTCTCACTGTTTTTCAACTGCGTTTGACATCACGGAAGAGGTCTCAAAGGTTGCAAGGCTCCCAGAAGTTGCATAAAGCAGCATCTGGATAGAGGAAGGTGACCCAAATTCATATCCTGCTGAGGGTAAGGCAGGCAAAACTCAGGGCCAGAAGCAGCAGTTGGTTGCCCAGTCTGAAGGTGGGTGGTGGCCATTGCTGTGAGCTAGCTCCGGCAGGACCTTCCTTGGGAGAGCAGTGGGGGTGCCACAGTAAGAGAAGGACACAGGGGGTTATGTGTGTGTAAATCAACCCTTACTTGAGATAGTTTGGCTATCTATCTCCTTTCTTCAGCTGACATTATAAGTGTCTGTGCTTTGCTTTTATACCAAGTTTTTAAAAAGCTGAGTTTACTGAAAATCAGGCTTTAGCTCCTGCCTCACAGGAAGTGTCGCCTTATGGGGGAAGGAAATAGTGAGAAATGGGATTTGGGGTGCTGCTCAACCACCTCAGCACCTCCCAGTGTATACCTCTCCAGTCACAATTTAATTCATGTACCAAGAGCTTTGAGGAGGCAAATATGTTAGGGTGATGATCCCAGACAGCCTCTAATCAACCCGTGTTAACAAGATAAAAATCCTAGTTGGTGTAATGAGGTCCCTGTACCACTTCACTCACAGGTAAGGGTATTACAATAACACAGGTACATGAGGCTTCTTTGCAGCTAACTTCTGCTGAGCATTGAAGGAACGCAGTGGTATCCTTGCTCTTGACCTGTTTCCATGACATCCACTAGAAGGTATTTTTCCCTGAGACATGAGACAGTCATGTGAAAATTCTGTTTGCAGCACAACTTGAGCAGAGCAAGCATAAACCTTCCTCACACGTTCCTGGAAGGCTGAAAGCAAAGTTGTCATTTGTTGTGTTGCCTGTGGCTCCCTGTGAGTTTGTCCCTATTGGGCTACATGAAGATGCAACCTCTGGGAAAAGTATGTGTCCTAAAAATGCTGGGTAATGTTATGAGCTGGGACCACAGCTTTCTCCTAAGGCTGTCAGTGGCTTGCTCTAAGTATTGCAAAACTGCTTTGTTGCAGCTCTTTCTCCAGAAGTAACGCTCCCTTGGGTCTGCATGAGGGCCATGGGACTTCTCAGCCAAGTGTCACATGCTAGCCTCAGGATGAGTGGCATGGCCTCCAAGAAAGGGTGCAGTAGGACAAAGCCAAGTTTGTAGGAGGTGCTTTTTAACTGCCAGTTTCAGAAACTTTTAGCAGCTGTTTTCCACCAAATTCTCTCCAAATTGCAAAGGCCTGGCAATTGTTTGAGAACAAAGCAATGGAAGATCATCCATGAGCAGTGCTGCTAGTAAAATCAACTTTTTCAAACTTAAGGGAAGAGGATAATCCACTAATGCTATGCTGTGTACTCTATTAGTCAGAAAGGAATGTCTCTTCTTCATCTCAAGTGGTTTGGTTTTTTTTTCAAAAATAAGCAATATGTCTTGTGCATGATGTGCATAACTGAAAACATCTTCATCTAGATTTGTTTTGTAGCTTCAGTTCTATTTTTTTCCTGATCTCGGGGGATGCACTGGAAGCTTTAATAAACAATAATTTATTCTGCAAACACAAAGAAAAATAAATGTTACCACTGAACCTTCACAACTGATTCGTTTCTGCATCTCCCAATGGCGTGACTCGAAGGTTAAGTTACACCACTCAAAGCTGACAGATTTGGGGAAATTGTGTTGAATTCTTCACTGGGTTATGCTTTTTGATATGCAGTTGTAAAATAGGAATTATATTGACCTGAAGTTTTTAGGACTACTCTGAGATTAGACATGTGTAAACTATTTGGAAGGCATGTGATGACAGAAAGCATTTATTAAAGTTTTGTTATAAATTCAGCTTTTTCAGAGATAGTGACTGATAGTTGAGTAGATCTGGCTTTAAGTCTTGTACTACTCTAGTATCAAAGCCACCATGGTGATGCTATGGTGCATGAACTATGTGCTGCTTGTTGAAGGAAAGGTGACAGACTAATTTTGCAGTGGCAAACTTTCTAGATTAGCTACTGAGGGATGGCTTCAGTAAATCCCACAATGACGGTTTTGGAGTGCCAGCCTGATGTGTAAGAAAACATCTATCATCATATCCTCCTGAGGGATTTTTAGCACAGGTTTTAAAATATGGAGCAGCCTGAATGTGTGTTGGTTGTAGGGTGTCATTTCTCATTGCACTGAACTGCATTTCATGAGTAGGGTTTCTTTCTTTAGTGCCTAGTGTGTGCCTCCATGTTCCTCCTCCAGAATATCTGCAGTTGGGTTTTGTACATTGTATAAGAATTGGAAAATTTGCTAGCTCAAGAAACCATAGTTTGAACTGTCATATTTGTAATAGCTCTAGAGCAGCTTAAGTGATCCAAAATGAGATACAGATCTCAAGATCTCAAGTCAGCCTGTAATTCAATTTTGCTTCCAGTTCATTGTGTTTCACAATAAGAATAGTCAGAAGAAAGGGAGCACTAAGCAGATTTACTTGTAGCTTGATGGTCTATCTGCATACAAACCAAATATATTAAACTTGGCACACAGTCTGTATTTGCTACACTGTGTTGCAGCTGTGTTGCTTCATAAAAGAGAATTTACAATATATGGTTAACATAAAATTTACCAAATCTTCAGTCATCTGGAATGCGTTCTTTCCACATTAACAATCCTGAAATTAAATTTCCCAAAAGATTTTTGTTTCCATGCCTTATTAATTTCATGAGCAGCAAACTAGCTATTGGAGGTCTGGTTTCAATTGCTCACTCAGAAATACCTTTGTATCAGACTCGCAATCATGCTGCAACAGTTCTTGCTGAGCCAGTTTCACCGTATTGCTAACTCATGTTTCTCCAATATTTTAATGTGTATAACTAGCATAAATGCTAGAGCAGATGAAGACTTCCCCCCGTACTAGGGATTTTTTTTTTTAGCTATTATTAGAAACATTTACTACTCCTGAGCAGAGCAAAGATGATCCTTGGTTTCTACAACTAATGCAGGCAGCAGCTAGTGGTGTTAGCAGTGTTTTTCTTTACTCCTATACAAGAACCTTTGTTTGTTGCAGGTAATTTTACTGTAATAGTATAAGGTACATTGTCTTGCATTGATGCCCTTCCTCCTGTTATAGGAACCTGCCTCTTGCAAAAACATTTGTCTGTCTTTATTACATAGAAATCAACTGTGGTGACAATATTATTTTGGGAAATGAAAAATAAGTTTCACTTTAGAGTCCATCCACCAAGGAGTGTGTCAATAAATTTTGTTGTCTGGCTGATAGTAATAAACAGCACATCTCTGTCCAGATAGCCTTTCCTGTTTCATTGCATCATCTGCCTCCTCTGGGAATGTCATACTGTTAAAAGCTAAAAGGACATTAGCTTCTCAATAGCATGCCTTCTAAATTTTAAAAGCTGAATTTAGGTATAGACTTTCCCTGTTTCCTAGCTTGTATTTCTGTAGGTGGGTGCAAGTTTACCTCAGGGCAAGGATATACTGAGAGGCCTGCAGAAACTCCAAACAATGTGACAAGCAAGCTTATGGTTATAAAGTACATAGTACTTTATTCCTGCAGGTCAAGTTGCTGCATCTAGACCTGCTAGCTGTTTGCCTTGATTTCTATCCCATTTGTCCCTACTAGCCAAACAAACGCAGCATCCATGTTCCTCTCTCTCCCTTTTTTAAAATATCTCTATCGGTTGATTTATTCTCTGGTAAATCACCATGTTTTAGCACTGCACCTTACAAGCTGCACAGTTCATTTTACCTGTCTCTGCCCCTAGTGTGCAAGTGTTAAAAGGTAGTCCCTGCTTCCATGATTATCAACTACAAGAGCTGTTCTCCAAGTGGAGGACAGACTATGAAAATCCCTGTGAGGAAGAGCACACAATGAATGACCAAAACCTATCTTGGAGCATATTTTGGAAGTCATTCCTCTCCATGGGAAAATGAGTTTCTGTTCAGTTATTCTAAAGGCCACCCCAGCCACGGCACAGAAACTGCTGGTAAAAATCACTGTGCAAATTTTCTTCTTCACTCCAGCACATGTTACTCCAACAACGTTCAAGCAAAGGAAACCGTTCCCCAGCTCCAGTAATTGCTTAAATGTAAGGGTCTGTAAGCTGCTGACAACTCAAACCCATCAAGATAATGCCCAAGAACGGTTAACCCTATAAGTTTGCCATACAGCA
>JBCJKH010042151.1:0-11667 GCA_039877255.1 Loriculus beryllinus | reverse complement strand
ACTTAGAAAAAGAGAACTTTAGTTTCATGTATGCAGTCCATGTCTAACATGGGTGCATATATTATCCTGCATTGCAAGCAGGATTTTGCTTGTTTTTCAAGTGAAGTAGTTAATATTGTTCTAAGATGTCTAGTTATCAGGAGCTGAGAAAGTAGTATTCAGGAGGGTTAAGTTAACTGTGAAGGCTGTTTTCTCAGCTTAATGAGCCAAGTAGGAGGTTTTTCTGGGGGCAATTCAGAGCACTTACAGCACAGCTTCAGGTTTGAATCATTGTCCAAAAAAAGCATATTCTTCAGAATCCTTTTGCAAGATAATTTCAGCTTTTCTAAAAGAATAGAAGTGAGAGACTAGAAGCAACCTGGAGGTGGGCTTTGTTTTTTGGCGGTTTGTTCTTTTATTTTCCCCTTGCCTCTCAATATCACCTCATGTTTGTTCCTGAAGCCCTAGGGAATCAAAGAAATGCAATGTACACCTGGAAGGAACTTCAAGAAACTGTGTAGCTTAATTTTTCATTACTCCTTTGCTTTTTCTGTGACACAATTGAGTCTCCCAAGGCATTCCTTATAGGTATTTTCTTATTAGTGAGCATCTTCATTGAAGGCAGTTGCAAGTATTCCTGGGACGTTTCCATCCTTAACTGCCCATATGTAGGGAAAAATTCGCTAGGGTCTGTCCTAATAAATGTCCTCTTGTGCACATGGAACCAGCTACTTGTCTCTCACTCTGTAAGCGTGATGAACAGCTAATTGCTGTCTTCTTTATATGTCTTTAACATATATTAAGTAACTGCACTACACTCTTTTTCCTTTCTCCTAAACTAAACCAATCCAGGTCTTTCTCCCTGTACTTCTAGCAATTATTCCCCAATGCGTTCATTTTCTAGAGAGAATTGCAACATTTTACTTTGCCACTTTGCTGAGTCTTTAATGTTCAGGAAAGATTCTTGGAGATGATTGGCAGTGGTTCAAAGGTTTGTGTGGTTTTGATTTAGAATAGTGTGACCTTTCTGGGCATGGCTAACCTTTTTTTGTGAAGACATGGAACAGTAAAAGCATGGATTACTTTAGTCTCAGTCCTTAGTTCTTTTCTCTCCTTCCTTATTAAGCAGTAGGGCTGTACCTTCCTTCTGATATATTTGTAGAATATTCTCTTTTCATCTTTCCCTAGTATTTGTGATGCTGCTCTTGTGGCATAGGTTCTGATTTTGTCACAGGAGAGCTCTGCTGTTGTTTTACATTTATTCTTAGCAAAGTAGTTTCTTCTATGTTGGATTTTCAAAACTTCTGATTTTTAAAGAGCTGATGCCTTCTTGTCTACTGTCCTGCTTCCAGCCTTTCTCTCTGGCAGCTTTTCAGTGTTTTCCCAATGAAGTTTCTGTTCCGGGATCCCAGCCAGCTGGTTCTCTGAATTTACTGAAGCCTTTTTAAGTCCATCATCCTCATTCTGTTGCTGTTATTGTTTCCCCCCACACTCAGAAGATAACATCAGTCACCTTCCCCTTCTGAACCCTCAGAAGATTCTTCTCTGTAAATCAGAATTACCTCTAAACCAATCCTCTCTATTGTAATTTCCTGCTCTTTTGAGACCAAAGTCCCATTGTGAGTCTCCTTTGAATAAATTGTCAAGAGTTTGAAATTCATTTTATTTTAATGTATATACTGAAAATTAGATACCTAGAGGCTTGTTCAGTCTTGGCAGTGGTTCTGGGTGGTCATCTGGACAACGGTAAAAAAGAGGTACCAAAAGGACAATTCATCTCCTCTCATTAGAGGAAGCAATTTTGCTGGAGGTGGGATGACCCAAGGCCAGAGACAAGGGCTTTCAGGCTGTTTGAGTGTCTGAATGCTGTTTTGCCTGCTGTCAGTTTAATAAAACTTATTACCTCAATTACAAGTCTTGCTTTGTCTTAGAGGCTGGATTTGGTTTGTCCCACCTCTGTAGCAACCTATAGCATTACTTCTGGGTAGATGGTGGGAAAGGGGATGGCAGAGATGTGCCCACTGATGCTGTAGTGTAGCCCTGCAACATCTGAGGAAAAAATTCCTCATGCCTTCAATTTGAGGAATTATTTAAAGAAAAATAGCTGTTAGCATAAACTGCCAGAGCAAAAATCTGCACAAAGCAGCTGCTTCTGTCAGTGTCCTGACTAGGAAAGTGAACAGTGTTTACCAACTGCTTTCACTAAATTTACCTAAAGTAGGTGCTAAGTGGTGTTTAAAACGTTAGCTAACACCTTTCCTAAACATGCCTCATCTGGTTTGTTTAGACAAGACTGGCCAGTATCTCCTTTCTTTGGAAATTATTAGTCACAACCCAGGAAAAGTTTGTCACGAGTTTCTCTTAGGTCTGAAAGTGTGGAGACACAAACCTCAGCTCCAGGAGCAGTGGCTGGTGCTCAGTTACCCTCTTGGCCTTTCCATGCCAACTGTGTGGTTTTTCGTGCAAATTGTGGTTTTTCGTTGCTGGTCTGCCTGCACCTAGATCATGCCTCAGGGACACTCACTATGATTTGACCTGTTACAGAACATTCTCAGAGGGAACTTAAATGTTTCAACATCTGACAGCAGGCTCAGAAAACTTTAGGCAAATCAGCTTCTGCTTATCATCTGCATAACTCAGAGAGAATTTACTGTTTGCTGAAAGGTTGGTTGTCTTTTTAAGTTCATATAACTTCATAGACTGGAGCACAGGAAAAATGGGATATGGCATGTTGAAATATTGCTAGAACATGGGCAGACCACATATGCATGTGTAAAGAC
The DNA here is from genome assembly GCA_039877255.1 of Loriculus beryllinus. NCBI lineage: Eukaryota > Metazoa > Chordata > Aves > Psittaciformes > Psittacidae > Loriculus > Loriculus beryllinus. The sequence goes on along the minus strand of JBCJKH010042151.1, from coordinate 8,908 downwards.
CTGGCCCATAAATGCACATTCAGATGCTCAGCTAAAAGTTTGGAGTTTTCCAGAATTGTTCATGGGATTTTTTTTTATTTCTTTTTTTTTTTTTTTTTTCTGGCTTGAAAGCAAAGGAAGAAAACTGGATTAAAACCAGCCAGGAATGTGGAGATCGCTGATTTTGTAATATTTCCTGATTATTTTTGTAAGGTTACCACCTTTTTTGATGTGAGAGGTTTGTACAAGCATTTGGCTTATTCTAATCCACTTTGCCACCAACCTAATTATCTAGTTACCTGCTTTTCCAAAGTTTCATACAAAAACAAACATACTTTTTTTTAGAACAGCAATAATTTACTCTTTAACTCTGAAAAATTGACAGCAGAGCCCTGGCTGCTGACTCAAGACTTTCCTCCTCAAAGTATACAATCACTTTATGTCATATGTTGTTAGTTAAGTTTTGGAGTTGGTTTTTTTTTAATCTCATCATATCTTCTGTAAAACTGTCCTGTTTTGTAAAATGTATATTCCAGGACTTTGGCTAAACATTAGTTGAGTGTTGCACAGAGTTGCGTGTTACCAGAGAGAGGCGGCTGGGTGAGTGGAGGATCTCTCCTTGCAGCTTGCTGCTGAAGATTTTCATTTGAAGTAAACCTGAAACCCTAGGACAAAATTCCGTTGAAACTGTATAGTGTTGCTTATGTTGTATCCTGATGAGCAGAGGACTAGATTGTGATACAGCTTACCTGGGGTTTGTTTCTGGTTTTGCTGATGGCCCGCTGCATCACTGAAAGAAACTCTATTCCCTGATACTCCCCCAAAATGATGTGGAAAGGGAATCTTTATGAAGGATAAATTGCTCACAAGCCTTACATTGGAAGGGCACTGTATAAAGAAATCAGTTCCTTACAGTGGTGTTTCTTTCAGCATCAGAAAATTGACTAAATTTTCTCAGTTCAAAGTCTGCATGTAATGAACAGCCTACCACCTTTCAGCCAACATTTACAGGATAGAAACTTTTAGCTGACAGCAACAGATACAAATTTTAGGAGGAGCAGGTGAAGTGGGAATGTTGTTTCCCAGACCTCTACCTTCCCAGTGTACGTGGATGTGTTTGTGGTCACTGATGAGAATGTTGTAATGATTTGCTGAACATTCCAAACCATGCCAAGTCTGAATGCCTCCCCCTATTTTTTCCCTGCAGCTGCCATAGTGGGATTATGCTTTCTTTTCATCCATCTTTTAGCAAATGTATTGTGCAAGAGTATGTAAATATCTGTACGGAGAGGGCAGCACAAATTGCATACATGGTACTGTTTAGGCAACTCAGACAGATGGTGCGAGTGTAGTTACAATGAAAACAATTCCTTCCACATGGGTGGGGGGAAGTTTTATGTCTCTGCTTATGTGAAAGCTCTAGAAGGATCTGTGCCTGAAATCAGAATAATCCCTCAGGTGAGAGCTCTTGCTGGCAGAAAATTGCATTATGCCATTCCAGGTAGCTTGAATCCTGTGATGTTTCTCACCTCAGAGGAGCTGCAGGATGAAGGGGTAGTGCTGGATTGACTGCTTTGCATTCTAATCCCTTCCTATTGTTTTACTTCCAAGAAGCATTTTTATTTACTCTTCCCCAAATGAAAACATGAAACAATGGTGGGATTGGTATCTCAGGGCTTTTGATTTAGTTATCTACATTGCTGCAAAACACTTCCCACACTGCAGACATGTCTTCTGCCTTCTACATTCCTGGTTGCACAAGGGAGGTGATTGGTGAAAATGAAAGAGTCACCAAGAACCACTTTTGGAGCCAACAGCAAAGCTCATCAAGTCAGCTCATCATCATGTAGTGAAATGTGGGAATTGTTTTGGGTTATGTTCTCTCCATTCATCCATCCATTCCTGCCTGCCCGCCTCATCCCCTCTCACTGGTTGGTTACTCACCATTTGGCTGCATTATTTTTAAAATGGGGCTTGGCAATGTGGAAACGATTAAGGCAAGAGGAAGAGCAGAGAGGGCACACACATAGCAGTGATTGCGGTAGATCTGTGCTCAGCCTTTTACTTGATAACTTTCCCCACCGTTTGTCTTGCTCTGGAAGGATTCCTCCTCTGCCAAATGCTGCTCTGCAGATGCTCCTTCCAGCACTCCTCCAGCTTGCAGCTTCCCTGCTTGCCTTCCTGTCTTGGTTGCATAGGAGCACCACTTTTTCTGTCCTCCCAGCTGCTTTCTTACTGGAGGTCCCGAATAACTGCTATGCAGAAATATGCATGACACAAGACTGCTCAGCCTAGCTGCTGTCGCTAGGAAAGGATGTGACATTTAGTGCTAGTACAGAGAGCCAATTAGATGAGAGCCCTAAGGATAATTTCTGTAATACGGGGTTTGGTGGTTTGGAGTGGGGAGACAGCAGTAAGAATTATGCAGCTACTACTAATCTGGTTGAGTTTGGTTTGTTGGCTTTTTTCAGCCTTGCTTCAGAGGGCTCACAGTTTCAACCAGACAGATGTTGCCACCTTGAGATATTAAAGACATGCTTAATCTCTATGGAGACATTTGCTTCACCTAATGAAATGAGCTGCAGCAATCAATTTTATTCTGTGCCTATTGATCATGTCTGTTTTAGGAAGACACATACAAGACAACCTTAATTAAGAGGATCTATCTCTTCCTTTAGGAGGTCTTTCCAGCACACACATCTCTCATTGTACTTTTTGATACAAAATCTTTCTTCTATGTGTACCAACATTAAATTGAAATCAAAAACTTGTATTTCTATTCCCTGTGCTGATTTTCAAGGATCAAAGTAGTCTGTATTTTTAAATTACCTTTTTCATTTATTTAGATTTATTGTCCCACAGGAATTAGAAACTCAATAACTTCAGCTGCCAGGTGCACTGTTTATTTATATATATATATTTAAGGCTGTAAATGTGGATGATATCTATCTTTTTCTGAATTTAGCAGCTTCATTGTAAATAAATAAGCATAGGATTTTTTTTTTTTCTTTACCATTTAGCTTGAGGATATTCTCTCTTAGTTTCTTTCTTTCTCTTCCTGGACATGTTACTCACACAATACATGCTATTTTTCAACCTAGTTTGCCTTTGGCATAGTCCTCAAAGAGAAGAGTTTCAGGAAACCAAGCAGCTGTTGTGAGCATTGTTAAGGGGAAAGTGTAACTCAACGGCAGTCCCATGTATTAAATGAGATACTGGTACCACCGATATAGAGCATGCTCCTTTTGTGTGTGACCTCTAAACCTGAGTTAAAATATTGCAGTGCAGTTTCTGAGATAATTGGTGGCTGGATATAGGCTCTAGAAAGCATTTGCAGGCAAACCATACAGTTTGTGGCTAGTGTGTGGCGATGAAACATGGGGAGCATCTGGCTTGTTCAGCTAATGCTTTGAGCAGCACCCCAATTTTTCCAGGAAAGGGGAAAAGTGTGTGATTAGTGTGTGTTGGCTTTGTAGCAGCTATAGCAGTCTGTATCATTTCGCTGGCAAAGCAAAGGATTCCTGAGTTGTCAATTGTTTTCTTTGCTCACAAGACAGCTGTGGAACACACAGGAATTGTATTTAAGGAAATATTTGCTTTTGTGAAGGCACAAACATGAAAATAATTAACCAGTGGCATTAGATTGCACATGGTAACTAATCATAGTACTGCATCTCAGTACTGAGCAATGAATGTACCAAACGCTGTATCAGCTGGAAGTGATTGTAGAGAGCTTTGCCAATAGTGCTTAGTATGTGCTGTGCTTCTCACCATCTCAAAGCACGTGTCCTACTCAATGGAAGATGAAGATTATTCTGTTATCGTGACAAACTCTAGTACAGTGAAATGCCCAAACTGAGCATATAGCAAAATTGGTAAGAACACAAGAGGTAACTCATCCTTCATCCCCTGCACCTCCAAGCGTAAATCAAGGAGCACTTTAGTGTCTTGCATGGTAGCTCAGCAGTAGTAACTTTCTGCTCATGTTGTTTCAAACTGGTTAAGCTGGCACAATGTAGAAACCTGATCTGGTCTGACACATGAGTACAGAATACCAGCAGGGTTAATCAGTCCTGACTCTGTGAGAGGCGCTAAAGCTGCAGTGAATCCCGCTGCTCTGTGGCTTGGAGCCTCTTGGATTCAATAAGGCTCTGTGTGGGTGGTGTTAATCCCAGAGCAGTTTTGCAAGAGCTGTGCTTTCACTCGAGTACTGTTGGTTGAAAACTCCTCCATTGCAGCTCAGCTCACCATACCAATGTCTCATCACTAGGAGAGTTTAGGCCTCATCCTGAAATTTGTGCAGCATCTTCCATTCTTTGAGAGTTTTGCGGCAGGTACTGCTAGGGTCAGGGTCAACAAGATTGGTTTTACTTCTGAGCTCAAGTTAGCCAAAGTGGTTTCCTTTTGTGGAAAAGCTATATATGGCAGGTAGGGAAGATGAAAGTTTAGCACACTGCTCTAAACAAAGCTAATAATTTGATTCTTCAGTCTTTTAGTCCCCACCTTTTGTAAAGCTGATACCTCTGATTTTAGAGAATAGTGTTTGAAATGAATATATGTAAAAAGCATCTACTCAAAGCAGTAATGAAAGTGGTTTTACTTAACCGACTCTGAGAACATTTTTGTGAACAATGCTGTAATTATGTAAGGTTATCTTTGTTTACACAGAGTTCAATAAAATAAGCTATTTCAATCTATTGATATTTTCTTCTTCCTCCTCCTTCTCCTCCTTTCTAGGACATAAACTTGATTTCACTTGACTTTCTTAGACATTTTTTGCCCCTATAAGGAAGTTCAGCATCTCACAGCGGTATGCTTTGCTTTGTTTTAGATCTCTGCTGGATCTCTGGGTGAAGTTCACTGTCCTTTAGATGCTGCTCAAGAATTCAACACACCAGTTTGTTTATTTGTAGGAAAACAGTTGTTGCTGGACATCTGCTGCTTGTGGTATTTCATGCTGAAGTTAATACTATTACACTGTTCAGCCTGAATTAGTAATAAATACAGTTTGACCTATGTGACTTTGAGAGGTGGGACCTATCCATGGCCTTATGCAGAGTGGTATGAAACATTATATGAAGACCTTCATTGGATTTCTAAGTCCTGCGATGATGAATATTGTGCAGCCAGCATGAGATCAGTACACTTCCGAACTCTTACCTTTCTTACTGTTATTTTTCTGCTTAGACACTTGCTTCTCACAGAAACACAAACTTTAATGATTCATTAATTAAATGATTCAGACAGCCCCCAGTGATTCAATTTAGCCTGCACAGATTAAAGGATCACAAAGTAAATATCGTTCAGCTGGTCTTGGACTGACAGGCTGCAGAGAAACAAGCCTTGAGGGAAAGGGACTCTCCTGTGCTTTTCTAATGAACCAAGAGCTCTTTTAGGGGCCTGCTGGTAAGACATGAGCCCCTTGTGCTTTTCTGTCTCCTCCCTCTGTCTTCCAGCTCATCATCACACTACGAGTAAACCAAACAAAAAAGCCATGATTTATACGCATAAGCTTAAGATGGATGTATTTTACAGCTGAAGAGAGTGTTTTACATCCTTTGAAATATTGATGCTCGGATAGTTTTCCATCTAGCATTTTTCTGATTGAAAGGTCGTCAGTCATAGCAGTACTTTTGAAAGGCCATTTACAGAAGTTTGTGTGGTGTGGGTTTTTTGGTCCCAAGTTCAAGATTTTCCAATCTTGAAAGTGGGTAGGGTTCCTTCCTCTTTGAGTCCATTTAAACATGAGAGCAATATATTCCATAGCAGATTGAAAAATGGGAGTTGAGACCAATATATTCCGTAACATTGGAAAATTGGATTTCTGGTGCATGTGGAATAGGCAAAGGTCTATTTATTCATAAAATTGTATAATGGCAGATGTTAGATCTGTACCAGCTTGCATTCAACCTACCTTAATTTCCACTGGAATTTCCCTCTTAGATGATACTTTTCAATTCCTCCTCTCTGCTGTCCCATGTGTGGTTGAGCTGCCTTAGTCTTTTACAACAGATTCATCTAATAGCCCAAGGTTGAGTGTATGTGTACTGCATTTCAGGGAGCATCAATTCTTGTACTGCTTTCTCTGCAAATCCTTTGGGATAAAGGCACTCTGCTGTTGTAAAATGCTTGCTTGGTTTTATTACTGCAGTGATAACATCTTGCACTGCTTTTTTGGTGGCAGTATTGCACCCAAGTGGGCAAAGCATATCATGTGTTAGGAGTATTACAAATTAAGACTATTCTTCCCTTTGTCTCTAAAGTAAGGAAATAGCATCTCCTTTTGATGAACAGGTGATTATGAGGCAGAACTAAAATTTTTATTGAAGGACAGCCGGAAAAACCTATTCCAATGAGGTTTTAAGCACTCAACCCAGAAGGCGATTTATCATTGTATCTGTTCATTTCCACAGGATGGAAAAACTCCTTTTAATTAATGAGGGCTGTTAAAATAATATTCACCCATACATAGCCTTAGGTATCAACAAGGGCTCACTGTAGATTCCAGCGACGTAACATTTGCTTCTTACATGGAAGCAGAAGGCTTGCCTTTCAAAGACCCTTTCTATCACAAAGTATAGGAATGTGCTCTATGGTAGCAAGGAAAGGGAAAAGCTTTTTCTCCTCACCAATTGAAAATATAAAAACTTTCTGCAGTTGACTTGCATTATACAGGGTAAGTCAATTTGAAATTCATGGGAAGAGTGTGTTTTGAATGCAGCTGAGTATCCACATTGAAATAAGTGGTGAGGTTTTAATAATTTTGAGGTTGGTGGCCAAACGTTGTAACGCCACTTAGTATGCAGTCACAGAGTAGAATGGATGAAGTCATTTGACACATGAACTCTGCTTACAATGCAGATGTTATTCCAACTTCAGCTTTTTAGCTTTCTGTTTAATGGTTCAATAATATGAGTAACATTTGATTATTGTAATGTTGCGTTGATTTTTAACCACAGGCTTACTCAAATGGTAATGATTCAGTTTTCTTTTTGAGGAAACTTAGCATAAAAACTTTCTTCTTTGAGGAAAAATACAAGCAAGTGGGCATTTTCAGGACATCTCCAAGGCACTGTTTGTGGAAACAATGTGTCGGAAGAAGCATATGTTATTACATCTGCAGATGGTTTGATGGTAACCAGTCCCAGGTACTTCAGAGGTCAATTTACAAAACCCAGAAAAAAGCCCTTAATCTGCCTAAGGAAGTTGCTTCTCTTAAAGACAGTATCTTGAAGGTTAACATAAACTCTGAAGTGTTAAATGTGTAATTCCTCCACCACTCACTCCTACTGAACTCTGTTTCTAGACGCCTCTCTGGACATTAGTTGGTCCAATTTTCCCTTGGACCTTGATCAGCCATTGGTTTAAGTAGCATCATTAAAATTTTACAATTATTTAAGCTTTACCAAGTTAACTTTCGAATAACCCGTTGAATTTTGTTTGTGAGAGAGAATAGAGGATTCAAATATCCAGTAGGCTGGTTATTTGTGACAGTACCATAACTACACTAGCTTTTTTATTTCAGGTAAGCAGTTCCAGACTTTCCATGTCATTGTGTGAGAAACTCTTCTTCCATGCCTTTGTTAACTTGTCGTCTGTTTCTGAATCCTTTCCAGTTCCTCAGTGTCTTTTAATGGAGGGAATACTTTGGCATGCAGTCTTCTTGATGAGAGTGAAACACAGATTTATAGAAGTCTTTGCTATAACTTTATGGAAAAGGAGTATTTATCAGTTGGAAGGTAAATGGGTTTTCCCATCCATAAAGGGATATCCATTCCCTACCACTATCTCTGTAGCAGCCCTTAAACCCTGCTGCTATAAAATTCTCAATTTAGATGTTTTGTGATTAAATACAGAGATCCCAGTGAAGCAGAGTATGGTCAGAACCCAAATGGCAGAACTGAGATTGCTTTAAGCAGATAAATGACTCCTGACCTAACAAGGCTTTGGTGTCTGAAAAGATTACATTTGAGCAGTGAACAAAGCCAGTGTTATAAATTATGTGGTTAGGAAGATGAGCATGTTTTTTGCTATAATGTGAAACTAGCACATGAAAAACAGCCTGAACATTTAAACTAATAGAGCGCTTCTTTGCATGTATGTCTTATTGTTTCACATCCGTTATGTTTGTGTAATTGACTTTTGTAGGAACTCCATAATACAAGCAAATTGTCACCAGTAAAGCAGATTGAATGAAACTCCTTTTGAATAATGTAATAAGAAAATAAGCACATTGTAGGAAAAAGCTAGAAAGTTGCTCTCTCTCAGAGCAGGAACTCATCATCTATGCCAGCCTCTGCTGGCAAAGCATGAGGGTGCTTTTTCTCTTCCTAAGCAAGAGATTGTTCTGCTTGGTTTTTCTTTTGATTTTGTTTTAAAAAGCCTAATAGAGATGGTGATGTTTGTAATTACTGCTATCGCACTGAAATTGGTGAGAGTTTTGGCCTACTTTGGAGCACTGCTGAATCCTGTAGTTATGCAAGCAAGAGCACATTTTCCTCTTAATTGGGAAATAAGTGTTTCCAATAAATAATTTGGGCATTTATTCGTGCGTTTCTTTCTACCAGCATAAGCCAACTGAAATGTACAATTCTGAAGCGTGTAAATTGGTGCACCATATTATTAAGGAACTGTGCCATTTTAAAAGTCATGCTTATAAGACAATAATTAAAAAAGCAAGATGGAAGGATTAAGTATCTGCTCATGTAATTGTTGACCTGCCTAAATGATTATGTAACATCTCTGGAGTTTGAGATTTTCCAGCTTCCCTGTGCAATCTATTTTATTGTTTAATTATTTTCACCTTAGAAAGTTGTGTTGGTTCTTTAAAAAAAAAAAAAAAAAAAAAGGAAGAAAGGGAAGGGAAGGGAAGGGAAGGGAAGGGAAGGGAAGGGAAGGGAAGGGAAGGGAAGGAAAGGGAAGGGAAGGG
>JBCJKH010042149.1:14690-25839 GCA_039877255.1 Loriculus beryllinus | reverse complement strand
CAGTGGAAAGGAGCTGACATGATAGACAATGTTTCAGGATACAAGACGAGATATGCTGTATGCAGTAGAAATAGTGATTACTTTCTGCTCTGTTTCACAAGTACTGAAACTGCTGATCTTTTTCACAGCTCTGGTGTGCAGATAACCCACATATCGTGTGTCCAGTCAAACTCTTTTTGGTTGTAGTAGATGATACAACACAAGCAAACAATCACCAGTTTCTGTCTAGAAGACTCAGACTGGACATCAGGAAAAAAAATATCTGTAAGGAAAAGAGTTCAACACTGGGATAAGGCTACCCAGAACATGGGTAAAGCAGCTGCCATCCTTGAAAGTAGACCTAATACATATTATCTATATTAATATATATTATATATTACAATATATAGAGACCTAATTATTGTAACATATTATATAATACATATAGACCTAATATTATATAGAGAGACCTAATCTATAGTTGATGATAACCCTGCTTTCAGTAAAGGGTTGAACAGGGGACCTCCAAATGTCTCTAACCACTGATGTTTCTATGGCTTCAGTGAAAACTTTTACATTTAGTCAGCATGAAAAATATTTCCACATTTAGGAGGTTTATTAGCTCTTTTGATAAACAGCTTTTCCCTCCTGCCAAAACAGACACTTCTAGAATAAAATTATCTTACCAGAGGGAGGAAAGCAATTTTAGCAAAAAGAATTTCCAGCAAAACATTTCAACCTGCTCTTTTGTTAATGTCTTAGAAAAATAATTCCTGACATTCAAGATGATGGGCTTCTGACGTTTGGGAAAAACTACTAGACCATTGCTATTGCTACTAATTTATTTTGCATTTCTTTCTGCCTGATCACTGTATATCTTATCCTCCTCTCTATCCCATTAAAACCACAGTAAATTAGAAGTGCAACACTTCTCACCTGACAAAACCCATGATCTATATATCTCTTATTATTTTCAGCCTGGGTTCCTAAGAAATAAGGCTCACAGATACACATCCCCCTGCTCCCTTGAGAATATTGCCAACTACAACCGATTTGACAGAGAAGCAGAGGACTGGAGGAAATTCAGTCCCTGTGCAAGCTGGCACCGGCATGGCAGAGGAATAGCCACGTGGCTGCTTGCACTGGGGTGTAGGAACAGAACTCACAACTGCCATTCCAAAGCCAAAAGCTATCCTACCTTTAACACGCCAATAGCCCCAAGTCAGTCACACCAGGAACTGTGTCTTTCAAACTATGCTCAGCATGTGAGACAGAGCAGAAAAAGCTTGGCAATGTGGGAGCAGAGAACATAAGCGAGCATGTAGTTACTGCACTAGAGGAAGGTGTAGGGGACAGAGCGCACACATCTGACAGACATCTGTTTCAGCAGCACAGCTGTGTTAAATCACCCACAGCATGGGGAGCGACTGCCCAAAGCATTTCCTATCTGCATGAATACAAGTTACATGCAGCTAATAGGAGGGATGGGAAAGGCACCACAAAAAAAGAGTGCTTTACCAGGGCCAACCATCACCAGAAGAAAAGCAGCCTCTCCTATTATCTGTTCCCATTTTAATCTTTATGTCTAAAATAAGAGACTCACCCTGCTATCCACAAATCACTGGCTGCAAATTCATGCTGTTAAAATGCAAACCCCATCAGGCAGAAGACAAGGCAGAGAGCAGACACCCTGACTTTGCAGTGACACTGCACAAATGACCCCACAACAACATGAAGACTGTGAAAGAACGTCCCCAGGGATGTGTCCAAAGCCCATGGTTGCATGCAGCCTGCCCTGCTCCCTGGCTGGGCATGGGACAAGCCCTGGCTGCAAGGCTTAACCCTGCTGCCCCTCACCCTGAGATGCATGGGGGTCCTGGCCATGGCATTGCAGGGGGCAGCCCTGAGGCTCCCTGAGCAGTGACCAGAAGCCTGCTCCAGAGCTCTCCCACCAGCCCTCAACTTCTCCATGATGCCTCAGTGTGTTCCCAAGTCCTGATTTCCTCAGTGGACCACTTACATTTGCCCCTGCCAGTCATGCCACACAGCCCCACAGTGGCAAGCCACCTTCAGGTGCCCTGGACCCACCATGTCCCCCAGCAACACCCACTCTGTGGCAATTAGAGCAATGCAGTGACCCCAATCTTCCAAGTGTTATGTTCCCCTGAAACAGCCCCTGCTTTGGCCAGACCCAGAGGACAACATGCATCCCCTGCTACAATGAGGGTGGGCTCACACAGCAGCCATGACCACTGCAGCTCCCCAGGGCACCCTGACATAGAATCATAGAATAGTTTGGGTTGGAAGGAACCTTTAAAGGTCATCTAGTCCAAACCCCTGCAATGAGCAAGGACATCATCTAGATGAGGTTGCCCAGAACCACATCCAATCTATTCCGGTATTTTACCACCTCCATTGGTGTAAAGAGCTTTTTCCTCACATCCAGCCTGAATCTCCCCTCTTTGAGTTTAAAACCATTACTCCATTACCTATTCCAACAGACCCTGCTAAAAAGTCTTTCCTCATCTTTCTTACAGGTCCCTTTTAAGTATTAAAAGTCTCCCTGGAGTCTTCTCCTCTCCAGGTTGAACAATCCCAACTCTCTCAGCGGTTTCTCATAGAAGAGGCGTTCCATCTCTCTGACATAGATATCCTCTGCACTCCCCAGAACGCATAATCCCATGGCTGTCCCGGAGGTGCTTCTCTCTAGCCTGGAGGGACCCTCTTTGAAGAGGCGGACAATGTGCAAAGCGCCAGCCACCTGCTGAGACATCAGATGGCAGAGCTGCAGTGGGCACATATGCTTCGTGAAGGCTTGTGCCAATTAGGACTTTAGAAGTGCTAAATTTCAATCTCCACCCTCCCAGGAATGCTTATCAGTGACAGCAGGGCAGCTGTCTGCTCCAGATACAGAACTGTGTCACTGACATCCATCACAGCACCCCCTGAATGGGTCTGTAAATCCCCTACCTAAATAAATAGATTACATGGGGAGAAAAAGGAAGAGGAAAGGGTGTGCACATAAAACCCTTCTGAATAACAACTCTCCCAATCAAAGGTAGCAGTGAATTCAATAAGGTTCAGTGCCAGCCTGCATGGAGGCCTGCTTGGAGACATCACATTGAAGTTGCACATACCCTTGGCTTTGAGCCTCCTTTAGATCTACAAAGCAACTGGACAGTTACTTACATTTTTCTCCAAGTCTTGTCTTCTCTTGGCCCTCTTCTATGCTTATCAGAGGAACCAGAGATATCAATAACTAATTAATACTTCCCCTAATGAATATTTTGACATCTGGTAGGTTTAGAGGCAGACCTGAAGATAACAGGCATAGAAATTGGGAAGAGTACATAAGAAAAACAGTGGGGTTTTTTTCTCCCATTCTTTGCCACTGGCTGATGTAATCTCACGGGATATCATGCAAAAAACAAGGAACACTTTCCCCATATGTAAAAACCTAAAAATTAGAATCAGGCTAATTTTATGGACTATTAAAATTCACGGTGTGCAATTACTGATGCCAAACAGACTGAGAGTAATTTTTCATAAATTACTCAGATTTTTTTCTTTTTTTTTTCTAACTGAGGAAAATAACAAATCTCAAAACTTCCAGGAAAAAGAAATCCATTGAGAATTTTAACAGCCTTACGTAAGGAAGAAAAAATAAAATGCAATTGATATCCCTAGAAAAACATGAAATGACAAAAAATTGAAAGTGCCAATATGGGAAATCAAAATATTTTGCTCCCAGAGAGCTGAAATGTCTTTCTTGCTCCTTTTAATTCCCTCAGAAATTTCATTAAAACCCACACAATCTTAAAGTGCTGTAGCCGTCTTGGAATTTATGAGAAGAACAAACCCAGGTGCATTCCATCACACTTTTTGATGTAGTTCTAACAATCCTTCTGCAGAGCCATCCCTGGACCAACCCAAATATGTATGTTAGCCACAGACTAGCTACATCTAGAGCCATAAATAATATTGCTATACCCTCTCTACTTAGTAAATTTAGGATAAAATCTTAGCATTTGACACTTCCATGCTAATATTTGACACCATGATGCAGCATACTTGTGCACAAGTTTGTTGGGTAATAACTCAGATATCTCCACTTGGTGCAGATATCCTATTTCCAAAACACAAAAGGGCTTTTCTATAGGAAGCTCTCTCATTTTTGTGGACATATATCAGCTCATAAACATCTTCAAGCCTGTCTAGTTTCAGCAGTCTCCTTGTGTCATTTACTGCATTTCAAATACCAGCAACAGATCTCCTCAAACATATATGTTGAAAACAAACAAGTCACTGGGCAGAAAATTAGTTATTTCTGCCCCAGAGTTCAGCATTCTCTTTTCCCATTTGTAATGATATTTGAATAACCTATGCAGGTCAACGATTTTGGTTATATTTACTTTTTCAGAAAACATATTTCTTCTTTGCTGTTCTCATTTCTTTGTTATTTAGCCTGCAAAGGTTAGTTCATGTTTAAGATTGTTTCTTTTTCTTTATATTTTTCGTCTCTGTGGCTGTCACTGAGTAGTACGAGAGAACTTAATGAACAGAGACATGCATATTATGTTGTTCGAAATGTCAGAATAGGGGATGTGAAGAAACATAGTAATGAAATGAAAAACATTATCTCGCCTTTTCTTTATTTCTCAAACAGAAGAACACAAATTTTTAAAGGTGTTGCCTACAACTTCTAGGGCTTTGATTTTTACAATGTTAGCTCTACACTGACCTAAAACTCTGCCAGGAAGATAGGTCCTAAGGGATTCCTTTAGCATCTTGCACGAAATCTGCTCACATCACTTGTGTACAGACTGCCCTTTGCTCAACAGTTTGTCAAAACCGTTTGAAATAATAAATAGATAAATCACTTCTACTGCAAACCACTTAGAGCAGCTTTGTGAATCAGTCTGAGAATTGGTTTCTTCTGCAGACTGTTAGTGCAGTGATCAGACATCTCTCTGACCACCGAAATCCCAGGGAAAAAAAAAAGGTACGATTTCCATGCTGTTCCCCCCACCCTACCACTCTGCAAGCCCAGTGAAAGCTTTCAAATGCCATTCTTTCCTAAGTTCTTACACAGCACCATGGACTATTATGTCTCAAGCCTTAAGAGCATATAAATTTTCAGCATAGGATAACTTAGGGTCTTCATGAACTCCAACATTAGTGCTGAATTGATGGAAAGCCTCTCGTTTCATTCATATGCCAGCTGCATACTCAGTACTATGACCTGATCTTCAGGATGTACCACAATTTAAGAAAGAGGTGTCACAACAGTCTTCCCTCTCTGCTGGAAGACAACAATCTTCACTCTCCACCCATGCAAGGAACATGCAACACAAATACATCCAGAGCTTCTGGACTCAACACACTGCATATTGCAGTTTGCTTGCTCCATTGTTATGATCTGCAAATGTTTAGGCATAGGGACTGTCTCACAGAGGCACAGAACACAAGCAGTCTTCAATATAACAATATTTTATTAATAAGTTATTGTAATAAATATAGCCTTGTAAAAAATGGTAATGCTGTAGCTATCCTTTACAAGACTCTTCTGATAAAACTGTCACATTGCCTTCTAATTGGGAAGAGAGAAACAAATATCCAGCCACAATCAAGACAGTTTAAGTACACCTCAATGTGCAGTGATCCATGAATCCCTTATTAAACTCTAGAGAATCCTTCCATCGCCTACTTAGCAGGAGCATAATTCAGTAACAAAGAAGCATTAAATTAAGTTTTCAGAAGCCTGTTGGTCTCCTATAATTGAGTAGGAAGCCAAAGGACTTTCTTACGCATTATGTGTTAATAAACCATGTTTCTCAGGTTAGACTGCAGTGTTTGAGAATACGCACCATTCAATCAACCACTACAAATAATTGGGCAACACTTATCTGTTTCCTTCTTCATCTATACCTTCCCAATATAGCACAGAACTTTAGGACTGGGGGAAAAATAAAAGGGGGGAACACAACCAGAACTTAGGAATATTCTCAGTAAGCTGTTTGGTGAGGCATCTCTGTGAGGAAATGTCTTCAAATAAATTCAAAAATAAGGCTGAATAATTCATGACAGAGTTTTACAGGCTGCTCATGAATAGAAAAAGACAAACTCTAGAGAACTCATTGTTTGGAGCAAATTACTTGTACAAACCTTGTTCTTTATATTAGTATTATTTAGTAATTTTATACCAGTCAGCAAGTATCAGGGTCTCTAACAACTATGCAAGTACCAAGAACTATGGATGCATGAAGACTGTGATTTGCTTCCCACCTGGAATGCAGATCAACTGCTTCCTTATATAAACACATCAGAAAGCAAAGGAAGAGGGGAAAAGTGTGATGACAGAAAGACAGACACACGGTTACACAGCTAGATTACCAACACCCCATTTCCCTACAGCCTATTATGAAGAATCCATAAACTAAAAATCCCTTCATTATTCTACATCCTTCAGTGGACAGAAAAGAGGTCTGATATTGCCCAGTATCCGATCTGTGACAGGAGGCAACAGCAGATGCTTAGGGAGAAAGCATTGAAAACTGTCTGTGTAGAGGGTGATTCTTTCCCTTATTGATTTTCAGCAAAAAGCAGATTATATTCTTCCTAATTCAGAAACTATTGCTACTATCGTGCCTATCAGTAAAAAGATAAGAGAAAGCAAGCAAGGATGATCAAAGATGAGGAATGGCCTTTTTTTTTTAAATGAGAAATTACTCCGACTTTCAATCCAAAAAAGAACAACAAATGAGATATGAAAGAAATCTGTGAAGTCACAAGTGCCCCAAATTAATTATTTACTGATTTTGAATATAGAAGACCCAGCACAGCAAGTGAAACTGGTAGGTTCAAAATACCACATCTACATAAGTAAGAAAATTCCTTTCCACTGCATTTTCTGGATATTGAAAACAACATCAGTTCAAGGGGAGATAGGAGTTCAGGGAAGAGATGTGCACTAAGGTCAACTAAATAAAAATATATCTAGCACAATGTTTGTGTAAGCTTTCCCAGGCATACAATTTTAGCCTTTGTTAGAAATGGAATATAGCCAAGTATAACAATTCTTTTGTTTATATAGTGACTACAGGTAGCTTCAGCCCTCATGAATTTGTCTAAATCTGTTTATAGCTATTCATATTTTTGGTATCTATAAAAAACACTGGTAGGCAATTCAATGTTGCCAAACATGGATACTAGTATTTTGTTTCTTACTCTTGTATAATTCAATCAGTAGAGCAATATGTATGG
This sequence comes from Loriculus beryllinus, assembly GCA_039877255.1. Classification (NCBI taxonomy): domain Eukaryota; kingdom Metazoa; phylum Chordata; class Aves; order Psittaciformes; family Psittacidae; genus Loriculus; species Loriculus beryllinus. The sequence continues at coordinate 18,597 of JBCJKH010042149.1, read as the reverse complement.
CAGTTTCTTTTATACTCAGCTTACAGGGTCCCTGGCATGGTGACAACTTTTAGAGGAGGCAACAGTATGAATTATAATGAAGACAGTCAAAATGAGGCATCTCTCTCCCTCAAACCTTTTAAAGATAGCTCCAACCTTCATGCTTGTCAACAGAATGAAACAAATTTACTCAGTCTAAGAAGAATTTAAAATACTACCACCACCAATGCACAGAGAAGGAAATTGTGTTTCTGTAATAGCTAAAGCCCAAAGGTCAAGACACTGAGTGATGGCTTTTCCTGGCTAAGAAAAGGCCAAATTCCCTGCTTTCAAGCCCTTTTTCCAATATTGAAACCCATTTTTACAAATTCCCCTTTTACAGAAATATTTCTGAGCAGCTCTACATGTGATTAATGAATTAAAAACAGAAATCAGAGATAGTCAGGTTACAAAGTAAATGTAACGACAGATTCTCTTGCAGTGGCAGAAATAGGCAAGAAAGAGGCAAAGAAAGAGAAAAACGAGGGGGGGGGGGGAAATGCCTGTTATCTTTAAATGTTTTAATACAAAGGCAAACAGTTAAGAGAGAGACAAGGTTTCTTTTCAGAAGACAAAAGTTAGTATAGAGGGAATCGATTACACACTATAATTGCGTTGATGCAATTAGCATGAGAGTTCTGTGCATGTCTTCTGTTTATTCATTTCACTGAATACACACATAGGCCTTTGGGGGATTATTTCAGACTTAAGACCAGAGAAGGGTGAAGCCCTAAACTACTTGGAAGGAAATTTCTTCTCTTACACTCTATTATATTCGCTGTCATCCAGAAGTTCTTGCTTAAACATGTAGTTACTGCCAGTGATTTAGAGTGGACACCCAAGAAAGGGTGACAGGGTCAACCACAGAAAAGCACTAAGCTGTTCTGTGCCTGGCCAGCTCTTGGGCTTGCTATTGAAGCACTTAGAGACATTCTGGAGGCTCTGGGCTTTGCCAAGGGACAAAGATTTTAAGTGCTAAGAAGCCACTTCTGAAGCATATCTGCAAGTAAAAACTAGCTGCTGCTGAGTCTCAGACACCTGATCGTATATACACTGGCAGCTAAAAGAGAGCAGCATACAACAGTTGCAGAAAAAGAGGGAGTTTGCAAGAAGAGACTTCATGGAAACATGCCACTCAGCCATTAGGATTCTGCTTTGCAAGCTATATTTATGGTAGTGCCTCCCTGGTTAAGACCCCAAAGTTTCTTAAGGATTTAGAAGTACCCATAAACTCCAAACAGACACAGTATTTCCCAAACCAGCAATCCAAGCCTCTGCTTGAACATAATTCACACAGCTCTGTGTGAAGAAAGAATGAAGAGGAAAAATATCATAAAGGGCAACAAAGCTGAAAGGCTGAAACTAGGACTTTCCTTGGGAAAGGAGCCATGTCCTAGGGGAGGCCTGGGTATGCAGGGATACGCACTACAAGAAAACTGGGTTTCATGTGGTATATACAATACCCAGATTGGTTGTTCTGGAGCTCACTACAGAATATAAAAGTGAAAAATTAGCATGCAATGAATAATTTATTTAGCACTTTACTATTTAAACAAATGACTTTCACGAATGCAATGTGTATTCAAGCAATAAATCACTGTTTAGCACTCTGTCACAAGCAAAAGATACTACTTGACAGAATTAGTGATGGGTGCTGCACGGCCACAAGCAAACTATGCGAGAGTTAAGGATGACATCCTTGAATAATAGACTACTACATCCCTCTCACCCTAGAGAAGAAACTGAATCTTTAAAACTTTCATCGGGGGGTAGAAGTGGTAGTGAAACTTATGACCATAAGTGTCTTTCATCTCTAGGTCCCCAAAGTGCCTGAAAACATTAACTGATCACTCCTAATAACAGCTCTGCACTGTAGGTTGGTTTTATTACATATGTCAAGCATGCAAAGTTTAAAAGAGTTTTTTACAGAAGGCAGGGAGGGAATACTTACTCTGATGAAACTCTTGAAATCATTCTTCCCTGTCCTTGAGTGCATGGAGAGATAGACTTCATAAGATTCTAACCTGCTCTAACTTTAAATTGCAACTTCCACCCTATTTCTAGCAAGGTATGAGTTAAATTCAAGCTTTCTAGTCTCTTTTCTCTAATCCTTCCATCTTTTTGCATCACCACAGATGGGAACACTTTCTTGACTGATTTTCAGTCAGTGATGAACACTATACTAACAGACACAAGGTATGTTTCCCAGAAACTGAGAAAAAAACCAAACTTGGTGCAAAAAGTCATTTGTATTCAGCAGTCATCTGTTACATGTGTTCAGGACATCTAGTTTTCCCCCCGAAAACACTCTTCTAGCACTCCCTATGCATCTTACACTACCAAATAACAATAAAATGCATCACTCCATAAACAAACATGGTAGGTCTCATCTTAGAGTGACCCTTTGTTAATGAAGTTAAATTAGAAATTAATTTGGCTCAGGCCTATGATTCAGAAAGTGCCTTATGAGCTTTCTGGCTGCCAACACTAATTTGGTGTCTTGTTACTCCTCAATAGTGCTAAGAAAAAAAGATGCAAAATCAAATCCTTGTGTTCGCAGCTTGTTCCATATCAACAGAAATCTCAGGGCCAAATTCAGCACAACACTTACTTTAGTTTGTGTGTTAATCACATGAATAAAAAAACAAAGCAAGAATTTAATGCACTTGCTTTGCCATGAACAAATGAGACAAACCATCCATTCAGCTTGCACCCACTGGTCACCACTGTCAAGGAAGTGGGAGGAATTAAGAGTAACATAGCACTTTCTAGAATCTACAAACAGAATCATAACTTGATCTAGAAAGAGGCAGGGCAGAACATAAGGACAACTAACTTTAATAAATTAGATGTCTTTATCACTGAGAATTAGATGACCCCAAAACTCCAGAGGAGTGAGCCCAGTCTCAAACAAGAGGCATTTCAGCCATCACCCAGAGATTTGCCCCATTACACAAGGAAAGTTCTTTAGTTCCTTGCATTCTTTCACCCACTCCAGCTGCAACAAACTATGCCAGGAGCAGCTGTTTGTAGTAAGCTGGAAGGCATATTGAAACCAATTGTAATGCAAAGGTCATATTTTCCAAGCTATTTACTGACAGTAATTTGTAAGGTTGTAATGTCACATGTTGTCAATAATTCAAGATGGGAAATTGAAACAGTTAATAGGTCATCAATTCTTCACTTTCCCACCTTATCTCTGTCTCCCCAAAGAGCTGTTAAACCACATTTCATCTGTGCTTATTCCTTGAACCTCAGATTCAAAGGTTTCATTTGTTTATGGAAAGAAACTTAGGACATTAAGATGTAAGTAATCCCCTAACAGGCACCCAGGGATCATGACAGATAAAGTGCACATTTCAGACTTGGGATATAAATTCCTGTTAAAGGTCTATTCTCACTGGGGCTCTATATTCTGTAGAACAGGTTGATACTGTCAGAATAAAAACTGTTGTATTTTAGCAAAGCAGGCAGGATTTAGTCAAAAGCAACTTGTTAAAGGAGGGAAGTTAAATTCAAAGTAAGATCCACCCCAGTTATTTTGGGAGTGGGGAACAAATAAAAAATAAAAATTAGTTATAAATAAATAAAAACACACACACAAAAGCCCTGGCATTAAAACATGAAGTAAAAGTTGTTTCTTTTCCTCTTCCACCCTACCTCTCCATCCAATTTACAGCCACCAGCTAAAGATGAACCAGATCCCATTGGCGTCATCAACTTCAACAGCCAGCCAGGACAACACTAGTAACACACACACAAAAGCCCTGGCATTAAAACATGAAGTAAAGGTTGTTTCTTTTCCTCTTCCTCCCTACCTCTCCATCCAATTTACAGCCACCAGCTAAAGATGAACCAGATCCCATTGGCGTCATCAACTTCAACAGCC
>JBCJKH010042147.1:0-10646 GCA_039877255.1 Loriculus beryllinus | reverse complement strand
CCTTGTGTGACATGGTTTAGTGTGAGGTGTGCCTGCTCATGGCAGGGAGGTTGGAACTAGGTGATCTTAAGGTCCTTTCCAACCCTAACTATTCTGTGATTCTATGTAAACAGCAAATATGTGTACTCCTCTTATGTGTTTGAAAGAATACATGTAAAGAGCAACAGATCATAGAGTCATAGAATGGTTTGGGTTGGAAAGGAAAATACCATCTAGTCCAACCCCCTGCCATGGGCAGGCATCCATCCAAATTGTCCCAGAGAGGTGTGGACAATGTTTAAAGATTAATCCTGGGTTAGAAGCTTTCCTGTAATCACATAGTTTTCTGGATGACTTACATATTGGGGAACTTGCACCTAGTTCATACCATCAAGGGAAGAAATTTGCCAACTCAAGAGGAATAATGTGTCAGGTGTAGCGATAACACTTTTTCATTCATGGGCCCAGGTTTCAATGTCTTCTTCCAGAAAAAATGCCCTGCAAGCTAAAGGAAATTTTTAGCCAAAGGAAAGTTTTGGCCAAAGTGAGATGCTCAGTATGAAGTATTTTGCACTCTTTTGTTTCTACAGTAGCTTATAGATGAATTGGGAAATAATGATAGGGTAAGATATGTTACCTAAGTGTAGACTGGTGCAAATGTTTCTGAGCCTTATCTGCTGTTTCCCTCCATCCTTGTTATCTTACAAGACATGGTGGTCTACAGTGAGTTTGCCTGTATCCTTGGCCACTAGACAAAGTGACTTTTATTTACTTTAAAACCTGTGGTGTTGTTGTGCCAGCATTGTCAGTGACTCAGGCAGTGATTAAACACAGAAGTATTTTTCCTTACATTTATGAAACATAAAGATATTTGTTTTGATTCAATCACTGTCACCTCATTAGGCACCAGGAAAGTTAGGTTATACATTGAATCAGTTTTGCACTTGGTTTTGTTTACTTTTCATAAATTAACATGGTAATTCACTGTAATAAAATTCTTCGTTTACACAAAGATATCAAAAGGCATCGTCCATTATTCTCCTTAATGTTGCAGCTTTAGAAAGTGCAAAGAAAAGCTTTGTTTATATTGCAGCTGGATGGAGCACTTAGCACAAAGCGTCATATCCCAGATATGCTCTGCTTTAAGGAGTAGTAGAGAAATCCCAAATAATGAAAAAGCCCCAAACCCACCCACTCCATTAAAATGTGCCCCATCTTACTGAATTACCCATCCTAAACTCTACTTCCTTCCATTTACATCCCTTTATCTTGGTCTAACAAGCAGCAACGAGGTACATGCCCATAGGCAAGATAGTCCTGCTAGCTGTAGAGCACAACAGGGCTGTCCGCAGTCATTAGAGCAAAAACCATCTTCAGTGAAGGCAGCACAAAATTTGGACAGACTGTGCACTTTTATCATTGGCAAACAACTGATCCTTTACAGTTGCAAAGCACGAAATGACCCCCAGTCCCCCTGTGCCTTAGCAGGTTATGGATTCTGGGTGCCCTTCCCTAGTGATCCAAAGCACTAGAGTTCCGTGAAGAGAAAATGGTTTGCACTGCCTCTAATTTCTGATGCTGGTTGGTGTTTTCCGTCATGTTATTTCATTCTGCTGTGTAACTGGTACTGGAGTTGCAGGCTAGAGAAGAAATGATGCAGCTTACTCACTTCCCACATGTGGAAGTCAGGTATTGAGAGCAAAACAAAGCTTAGCTTGAACTTCTGTTTCTTCTTTTCTCTCCCTTTCCTCTTTTAGGACTGTTTATGTTTGCACAAGCTGCAGGGGAACTGGAAATGTACTAGCTGATCAAGAAAGGCACAAACCCCCCACAAATATCTGTGCTTTATTTCTGTCTCCTCTGAACTTTTTTTTTTTTTTTGAGGGGGGAAAAAAGCCTCAAGGCAGTCAGAGAAAGGGAAGGATCTCATGGGTTAAAAATTCACTATTGTGCTTCACATCAGATAACATTCTGGCCTGTACTTGCACCAGTCTCAGCTAATGTCATTGAATGGAGAATACACAGCGAGCAAAATTCAGCCATGCTTTGCCATAGCGTACAACAAAAGCACCCACAAGAAGGCACGTTCTTCTGTGCTGTGAGCCCATCATGATTTTTAAGCAAATATTCCTTACCTGTCATTAAAAAAGGCTTTCAGCACTGACACTTTAAAAACCAGGAGGAGGGGTATTTTAAAAACCCATTTTTTTTGACAGCTCAGAAAATCTGACCTGTTTTACGAGCATGTATGGGATATATACTGTTAGGAAACATTAAAAAAATCTTGCAGGTTTAATTTGGGGAATTAAAGAATTAAGATGGCATTTAGAAACAGGCTAATAATTAAAACATTCATTTAAAAGATACAAAAATCCTGTCTCTTGCATATTGATGGATAACATGCAAAGTTAGTAATTTTTACTAAATTTAATATTATCACCCATTCAAGATAAGGGGCAATAAATTAACTAGGTTTCAGACATACAGAATGATTTATTATGCGATTTCCAGCATCTGTTTTGTGGAGCACTGGTGGTTGTGCTCCACAAAAGCACAGACCGCCATCAGTTACTTGTTGGTGGCCTTCACCCAACTCACAGGATTACGGTGGGTGTAATTCAGGTGGATCTGAGCTGTAGAGTAGATAGGAGTGGATATAAGTGGTTGTGGTGGACTGACAGAACTCCTGCAGTGGAGGCTATCAACCATTACTGCAGGCAAGTGCTTGAACAGAGTAGGGGAAGAATAGTCACTACAAACAGATCTGAGATCTTTAGCCAAGTTAGAAAAAACACAGAGCAAGAAGTATTGGGATATTAGGGAACAACCATAACCAGGGATGGTTCTCAGCACAGGAAGGGGTTAGTGTTTTGGCAACTTGTCCTTGTGGAAGGAACCTCCCCATCCCAAGGGTCGTGTCCCCAGGCAGGGCAGAGGCACATGAGCAAGTGGCTGGGGCTGTGCTCCTTCACCGAATGGTCCCTCACTGCTTTCCTACTTCCTGAGAGACTCCTCTTGCCATGAGGGCTTCTTGTTGGACTTCATCCCAAATCCACAGTTTACAGAAAGATTCCTGCTAAGGTCAACTGCTTTGGTTTGAGTCACTGCATGAAGGCACTCTTGAATTTCATGAGTTCAGAGTGGAGTCCTGAACCTCCATCAGGTGTCAAGAGAGGTGAGAGGGACAGCGAGAGGTTTGGCAATACCTGTGAAGGGCCAGGGTTGCTTGAAATGATCTTCCCCCTTCCGCATTTTAGGGATTTTTATGGAAAACACATTTGTAATGTATTCGATTGCATGTATGCAGTGGAGAATTAGATTGGCATAAAGGTAAACAACTGGCAAATTATTCATAACTCAAAATCTGCCTGATGTCTTTTTGTTCCAAAACTTTAGAAATCAGAGACTGTGCACCAGATGTTATAAAAGAAATTACTAATTTAACTGCTAAACTGCTAAAAGGCTCACTCTGGTAATATTTTCCTGCAGAAAATGTCTGTGTCTTGTTAAATGTTTATTGAATACTGTAATTATATTACATTTGCTGTTAAACGATATTGACATTTTTGAATAAAAAGGGGGTTTTTTTGGTGTGTTTTTTTTTTTTTTTTTTTAAATCCAGGCAGGATCTATAACGTGAACATCTGGTTGCAACCTAATGTGTGGCATTGAAACAAAAAAAACTCCCCACCCTCAAAGAAAAAAGCCTTCTGCCAATGTTTTTCTCTGTGTATTATTTTTTCAAAGTAGCTCCGGCTTTTGTAGCACCAGCTATGATTAAGCACCAGGACTTTTTCACTATCAGCAAATACTTTAAGGCAAGTAACCAGCAAAGCTTCAGCAAGTTGATGGCTAGTGAAATAAGGATCTATTTAGCGATGAAACAGCTGTTTTCTTGAGCAATAACCCAGCTGTTTGGCTTTGAGAATACCTGTTAGAGTTATTAATCATATTAAAAAACCCTGACCCTGGAAGGTATGAAACAGACACTTTAACATGTGGGGGTTTTTTAATAAAAAGGTGGCTTTGTCATTTAAAAAAATGTAAAGGAAAAAAAGGGGGTCAGGGGAAAGGTTGGGATTCTTTTAAATGTATATAGATATTTAAATAGATGCACTTAATATTGCTGCCAGCTACCAATCAAGTTTCTTTTTCTTATTTAGCAGACTATGCTCTTGTAAAACACTTGCAAAATGTTTTGTATCACCATGTTTTCCGTGTCCGTTCGCTCCCTAAATCTTTCTGCTGAATTACGGAGAAGGGTTTAGATGTGATGTTGGCTAACTGCACCACTCAGTGTGCATTTATTTTTTCCCATTTCCTATTGGGTAATGGAAGACAGAAATTTGGCTCACTTTGGCCTTGGGACCTATCCATAACTCAGAGAATGTGATTTCTACTGGAGGCTAGAGTAAGGAATACGTATAAAATTCTACCATCTAGCTGGAATGTTAAAGACAGACTTTCTTTCATAGGGTTTGCCTGTCATGCAGTAGATTTAATCAAGAGAACCAGTCAATTACAGTATGCTTGCGCTGAACAGATGTGAGACACAACTCCAGTATTTAAATTGCAACTTGTGATTTTCATAAAGGTGTTGCTGGCTGGGAACATCTTCAAAAGCAAGTTTCTTTGTACGTAGACAGGACCCAATCCTGGCTGCCATATATGCATAAAAAGTAATTCTAGTGGCTCCATTGTTATTCCAGGTGGTCCTATGCTGCACAGCTGGAACCACCAGAAGACAGACCTATGTATGTACAAAGCACATGCTCTTTGGACAATGCATTAATTCACTAAAAAGTGGACAGACAAATTTCTTTTGGCTAGGTTTTGGGGATTTTCTGACTTAGGGCATTTGAATTTTCTTTTGCTTAATGTCTCTTCAAAGAATAAGTAAATAGAATAAAACTGATATTTTAAACATATCGGACCTTTTTTCAGTTGTAAATGAACATAGCAGTGGTTTTTATGCAGAACGCAATATTTTGACCTGTCAAAATGAAGTGTTTCATTTAATGGAAGCTGAATCAGAGATTAAAGGCAACCTAGTTAAGTTAGGCTTTTTTATTTACACCATCAGTTTTTACAAAACCATCCATAAGAACAGACATTTATCTGTCAACAATGAAAATAGCTCATACTTCCATCAAAGAATTATCTCAAGCATTGAAGGCTACATGGATTATCATAGCTAAAATCTGCTCTCATTTATCGTGGTTTACATTTTTTGTATTAGAGTAATCTGCCTGTTGTACTGCAGAATGACTCAAGGGTCTGGCACCGTTCCTTCCCAGCCCCACATGATATGGGATGAACGTGCACGTTTTTGCCCCGGGGCTGGACATACATCTTTTGCCTTGCTGGATACAAGCTTAACTTTCTGCTTGCAGTCCTGTGACGTCTCCACACTTGAGAAGGTTTTGGGAAGGAGGCAATTAGGAGAGCACTTTTTGAGTCCTTTTTTGGCCACTACCACCATTAACCTGTTAATGACTTTGTACATCTAGCAATTGCATCACTTCAGCAGCTAAGCATATGATAAAAATGTGCTTGAACTCGGTAGATATTATGCCAAGGTATCATATTCACACACACACAGAGGTAGCTCACAGTAAGACAAATCAGCACTAATACTAAGACAATTTTATAGATCAATGGAATAATTCTTAACTTGCAGAAGGTATTTGTGTTTTCAAATTCTCCTTTTTCCCAGAACAACAACGTGACCTAGCTTCCACTTGTATTTTCACTACAAAGGTTTTTTCCATCTCAAAGAGAAGACAAAACTTGCATTGCAGGCACTGCAGAGGCCCACACTGATTTCAGGTGTGTGGGTGAGTGAAGTTTAAACCTGGTCTTTATGCTCAGGATGCCAAAGAGTCGTAGTTTATCCTGCAGTGATTTATACACACTGGAATTATAGTACCTCACGTAAAGCTCACATAAATGAGTCAAGGAAAAGTGTGTTACAGAAAAGTGAGGACCAATACTTGTCTCCATCACACACCGTGTTGCTCCACATCCCCTTTCAGGATTATATGGGTTCATCTTAGGCTACGTATGCTGCAGAGAAGGGCGGTGGCAGAGGATATGCTTTTGCAGCAGGTACCTGCCCTGGCAGGCTCAGAATGAGCCTCCTGCTGGCTTCTATAAAGCATGTCAGCTACAGGAATAGCAGAACTGGTCTCAAAGTACCACCAATAGCATCAGGTCTGACATGTTGATTGCTTGTCCGCTTTTTTCTCATTAGAGGAAAATTGAATGCTGGATATAATTTAACACTGGTCACTGTGTTTCTGTAGCTGTAAAGAGGGTATGGGAACATAACGGGCTTGGAAAGATGCCATCCCTTTCTCTGCAGGTAGATGTCCATCAGCAATGTCAGTGCTGATGGAAAATGTTTTTTTTCCTGGGTTGATAGTGGAATTTAAAACGTGATTTGTAAATGTGGTTGAAATTTGTTACACTGAGGGGTCAGCAGGGAGGTTTTGGCAGGAACCTATCATTGAATCATCTTAATGATAGATAACTTCTGAGGTACTGGAAAGCTTCATGGCTTATTTAGTAAGGTATTGAGTCCTAGAGACTCTCATCTGATGCCTCCAGCATGGCAAGAGAAAGGTGTGAAGTGGCAGGTCTGAAGTACAAGAGCAGGATGCTCAGCAGTAGTATATGAAGCAGACCACATCACGTTGCTGCCTCAGGTTTCTATTCTATGAATACCACCATTGTCTGAAATACTGAATTAGATTGAAAATAGTCTGGAAGTTACTGGGATAGAGGGAAAAAGGAGGTCTGACCAGACAGATAGCTCATTTCAGAAAATTCATTTCTTTAGGACCACTAAAAATACTGCTCTAATTTTAATGGCATATGACAAGCATGTACGTAAATATAGCTTATACAATTCCATAAATTCCTGATGGATTTTTAAATTTATAGCAAAAGATCCTATGGAAATTATATTCATATCAATTGTATTCTAATTGTATTATATTATGATTAGTATTATTAAAAATTAATAATTATTGCATATATGTTTGTATAACATAAGTTAAAATTATATTCATAATATATGGATGCACCCCAAAGATGTGTGTGTATATTTTACAGAAAGATAAAGAAAAAACTTGCTAAGACTTTCTACCTAAAAATGTTTAAAAAAACCCCACAAAGAAACAAATTTAATTCCAAATGCAATACTGGAGAAAATTTGATGTTTCTGAGCTCTCTTCACCACTCTGGAGCAAATGTAGATGTCCATTTTTTTGTGGAGATTATATGGTGTGTAAAAAAGTTCTCAAGAACTTTTTAACCAGACAAGTTGTTGCTGAGCAGCTATCCAACAAGCCAAAGAATTCAGACATTCGCCAGTATGTGAAACAAATTTGACAAATAACAACTCATTGTTGCTGGCTGGTTGAGAGCACTGTTTCTTTTGCCTAGCTGGATTAGTGTGCAAGAATTCCTTGTGAAATACTTAAGAACACATCTCTGTTAATTACATTAGAATAGAAAAGGAATAGTCTCAAAGAGCATACATTTATTTTTAAAAGACTGTACCTTAGTAGCATTTATTAAATCTCTGGCCTCTCGTCTAAATTCTAACAACTTTTCATTAGTGTTCCTATTTATTTATTTACTTTTACAGAGCAAGGATACAAAGTTAGGCTTCAGGATCCAAAGCTTTGTTTTATATACAGTTACTAAATGCAACTGAATCCAAGGAAAAATATACTAGAAAGTAGAAGGCGCCAACTGGTAGGAGGTTCTTTTTTTTTTCTTGCTTGGATAGTTTTTATTCAGATATGGTTTTCTTCTCATGAAGAAATCAAATATGCTTGCTTGAGCAATGCCATCTGCAGGTTTTCTAAAGACAATGATTTTGTTCCTTCAGGTCTCCTTTCTTCAAAGACTTAAGTCCATCCTAAATATTACATTTTTAGTTTGCTCTCCTTGATTTAAACAGGACTACCTGTCAGTCAAAGAGGAAAGCAATGAAGTTGCAGTGAAAAGACCCTGTTCACCACCCTTTGCCAACAGATGCATTAGGCAGACACAGTGTGCCACACAAATGCATATTGAGCAGCAAGGTGTCCGCCTGCCTCTTAATGTCCCATTGCTGGCGTAAAAATCCTGTCAAAACCAGCCTTTTATACACGATACTCAGAAAAGAGAAAAAAGGCCTGTCCATTTCAGTCTCTGTGGACAGCAATCCCGAATTTTTCAGTACTAGGAACTGTAAATGGGGACTCCTCTTGAAGGGTGCAGATGACAGATTTTGTGCCCCTTCCTCCCAGGTAAGCCTGTACAAGGAAGTCAGTGAATGTAACCTTGCAGTTCATCTCTTTCCACAGTTTAGCTTGATGAATAAAGGATGTTTTATTCCTTTTACCCAAAGAGTGATTTCATACTCTAAATCTTGTCTGTTTCTTCAGCTATTTTTCTTAGTTTAATAAAGGACAGTACCTCTCTCTACACACCTGGCCTTGGTTATACCCTCAGACCATCATAGTTACAGTACTACTTCTAAAATATAATGCAGTTAAAAAAATGACATGTCCATTTTTTCTTTGAATTTTCTTATCGAGTTGAAGTGAAATGTCAACATTTTTATAATCCATGAGTACCATGAGCAAAAGCAGGAGGTTGAAATGCTGGTGGTCTGATCTCTAATTGGTTTAAAAGGCAATAAAGATAGACTGTTTCTTTTAAGACACTGCAGTCACTTTCTTTTCCTAACGCATAGCACTAATCTCTTATAGCACGGATAGTCTGCTTCCTTTCAGAGGTCCTTATAAGGCTTTGTAGCTCAAAACCAGGTTTCTCTTCATATCTATTTGTTCTGGGAGAATCTTTTTCATTATGTCATGTGAAGTCAAAAGATAAAGTCAATTAATCTTAGCACTCTCAGCCCCTACATCTGTGAGCTAGGAGAACCAAGGATTGCATGATACATTATTAACTGCATTAACATTGTAGTGTTAGAAGAAGCAAAGGATACACAATCCTTGAGGGTAACAGAAGGACTACTGGGAGGCCAGAGAAGGCCAAGCTGTTTATCCGTTTTCAGTTGTTTCGTAGGTCCTGAGACAGAGGCAAGTTTGTATCTGAAATGAAATACAGTACACAGAATAAATATAAACCAAATATGAGATCAGAAAATGTGGATGGAAACAACTCTTTCTGATATCAAAGCTAGTTCTGGGAGAACATCATGCAAAAGTCCACATATAAGATGCTGCTTTATCCAGCATTTGCTGGGCAGGCAAAGTGGTTCTGGTCCATGATGGAAGCAATAGGAGTTTCATGGAGGTTTAGAATGTTTCTTTGAGGAACAGGACTTCATGACAGCTGGAAGAATAGAGATGTTTGAAGCCACTGAAGTAAGGTCATAGAGGAAATGATCTCTGAAACCATCTCTGTTTTGTGTGCAGCTAGTGTAAGTCAAGCCTAAATAAATGAGGTATCTCTGGGTCAGGGAAGGTTTATGCTGTAGCTGAAGCAGTGACAGATAACCTACAGGTAGAACTAAAAAAAAAAAAAATAAAAGATCTGTGGATCTTGTTTGTCCTGGTTTGGGAACTTCAGGAATGAACACTAAATCTCACCTAATGCTAGCCCTACCTCCAGAGGTTCCTTCCCAACTAAATCATTCTCTGATCCTAAATATCCTTCTTATACTTGCAGTGTCTTTTGCAATACTGGTGAGTTTTAAAAATTTCCAAGTTACAAACATTCTACATCATGGGCAATTGTTTTTGTTCAGCAGCTTATAGAAAGTATCCTAGGCACTAGCTTCATCAGATCCTATCTTGATATTTCATTCTGCATGGTCCCTTACTGCAGAGTTGGATTTTCAAGTTTTGCAACCAAACAAATTTGTTCCTGCAGTTTCTCACCTCCTCTTTTCTCTTGTTCCTTCTACTGCATCTTGTATACACATACACAAAATGAGTACCACTTACAATTCTCCATTACCAAGGTTATCTACACGTAGAAAGCTATCCACCAGTTACGCTTTCTTTACAGAAACACACTTATAGTCTTTAGAAAGGTAATTCTAAGCATCATTTCTTTCTTTCAGGATTTGGAAGGACATATGAATCATCACAATGGGAGCTAGTAAAGACCATAGTAAGCTAGTATCAACCCGATGTAAATATTTCTTTGACAGAGCCATCAGCCCTCAAACCATTATGCTTACTGCTTATGCTCTAGTATTGCCAAGGTATTTTGGCTAAAATATATGGAAAGTTATAGAAATGCCTTTCTCCTGATACTGTCATATCTTCAGGCTTTTATGTGGGAGGGTGGTCTCATGGTTACAGCATGGGGCAAGAAGACAAAGAGCTTGCTTTATTCCCAGCCCTCACCCAGATTTTCTGCAGGACTTCAAATAAGTTGTTGGAGGTGGCTGGAACCGGATCAACAGTGGAGAGTGTTGGCCAGAGTTCAGCATGTACAAACTCTGCAAGGGTAAGAAATGAGGGAGCCAAAATTTTCTCTGCCTTGGGCATCTACTCTCCTTGCCTCAAAGTAATGGCATGTACTTTACTGTTTCTAAAGATAACATTTAACTACCTCATAATATATCACTATAGTAAAGGAGTGTTTTCTAGATTACACTTGTTATGTGTAATCTAGATGTGACTTTCTATGAA
>JBCJKH010042145.1:0-12744 GCA_039877255.1 Loriculus beryllinus | reverse complement strand
GTTCAAGGCCAGGTTGGACACAGGGGCTTGGAGCAACCTGCTCTAGTGGAAGGTGTCCCTGCCTGTGGCAGGGGGTTAGAACAAGAGGAGCTTTATGGTTTTATAGTCCCTTCCAACTCAAACTGTTCTGTGATGCTGTGATAGATTCCCCATGTACTATGGGCTACATCCCAGGCTCTGAGGCACTACAGTGCTGTGAGTAGCTGGCCAGTGACAATTGTTATAACTGGTGAAGTGTATACACATTCCACCATTAAGTTAAAGGCCTGGGAGGGCTGGAAGTCAGGAATTTCAACTATTCTCTTCGTAAAACATGTATAGCAGCTAGCTAAAACCTCTGCACTCGGTATAGCTTAAGTATACCACAGAGAGCACCATTTGCAGCTTAAGGTGAATGGAATTACAAATGCAGAGCAATGGATCACAGTAAAAACCAGGAGGAGTTTGTGCTCCTCAAGATGGCCGCCACGCTGAGGGAAGACTTGGTGAAAGGTGTAAGAAAATCCATGTTAATCATTATTTGGTCTTTTGAATTGATACTTCAAGACCAAATGTAGACACAGGTATGTATAAAGTACCTTTTAGGTCTCCCTTAGTCCATTTTATGGCCAAAAGACAGTTTGGTGGTTCTTTTTCATTATTTAGTGTGTTTGTGCAGTTTGTGCTTTGAAGTGAGTCCTGTCCCATGCAGCTTAACTGGAACCCTCCCCTAAACTGATGGGGTTTTTCCAAAATCTCCTTGGAAACTGCACCACAGTCAGTAGATCTTTGGTGGAGACTATACAGGCTTTCATTATTTCTTGAAATTGGTTTATTTTTCTCGGTTCTGTATATGCCTAATTATTTTTTGATGCATGGCTAGGCTGGGTTCTGTATGTCCTTTCCATGTGCTACACTCCTCCTTCTGGAACTTCCTACAGTTATTAATGGATGGAATACTACACGTGTTTGCCACAAAACCAGACTGACCCCATTTACTTTGCAGTAGGGCTAGCACACCCTGTCTCATATTCTCTTTTTATTACTTGTTTTGTACCCAAATGTTTGTTTGCTAGGCCTTGATGAAGAATGAGCAGTAAGCTGTGTGTCCTCCTACTTCTGTATTCTGTATAATGAATTGTTTTGCAGTTATAAAGGGTTTGCTTATAAAGGATTAGTCTGTCAGGAAGAGGTACATTTGCGCTGAATAAATAGATTTATCTAGAGTCAACAAGGTGTTACGCTTTGCTGAAATCAGTGCAGCTGGGAGGAGCACTTTGCATAATAACAGCAGTAGCAGATTTGTGAGAATTTAATACTGTGGCTGAGGGTAGGTGAGAGATTAACTAAAAGCTTACTGAATCAGTTAGCAAAATGGAGGGAAAAGGGTTTGGAAGAAGCTGGAAGGAGAGCTTGCATTCAGCAGAAGCCCATTCACAAAGTGGATGTAAAGGATTGTTTTGTGGTGGCATACAAATTATGGTGCCAGATTTGAGGATAAGAACTGTAAAAGAAGTAACTGTAAGTTCTGAGTAATTGTGCAGAATCTTCTGAGAGTTTGGTTGCACAGTCTACTCACTGAAGGGTAAAGATCTTAAAGAAAACCTGGAGTTAGAGGGATGTAAGGTATGTTCTGTCTCCTTGATCTGCCTTTACACAGAACAACTGTTTTAAGATTCCTATCACAGTATTAAAAAATTAAAAGCCATTTTAATATTATTTAACATTTGCCTGTGTATTCTGTGGCTAGCAACCTACAGGCATTTCATCCTCAGGGTGTGGTAATTCTGAATAGTGATATGGTCAACTCATACAATTGTCTCTGCACCTCAGTATATGTTTGTGAGAGAGATCTTGCATAGAAAACATTAACCAGAGTGTCTTCTAGTCCTGTCTTCTACAGAGCAGTAGAGAGACAGTCTGAAACCTGGGTAGCTCTCTTGGAATTTTGTCATCCCTTCTTGTGTTTTTTCCCTGTAACTTCAGTACATACCTTAGCTTACACAGAGCTATGCACTGCATTTGTTCACTGACATTTGGGTTTTTTTCTGTAAGTGTTCCCAGTTCATGAGTCTTCCACATGTTCAAGGGTAAGCTGAGATCCTCTGCAGAGACACGTACTGCAGAAAGGAGTCTTTCTGTAGGCTTTTTTTGATGTTGAAGGCCATTGACCTTCAGCAACTTTGCTCCTGGAATAATTTCATTCAAGTGTAGGAAGGTCTTGAAGCACAGCCTGATACACAAGAGCAAGAATAGGCTACTTCTCCATCCCTTTGGACTAGCTTCAGAGAACTGAGATGTAGGCATTTTCAGTGCATTCATCTGGAAGAGTCACCAGTGAGTCATAACATTCACCAACACACTGATGTTCAGGGTTGTGTGGAGGTAGGGTAGCACTGCAGTGGTTTCTTCTGTTTTCCTTGAATTGAAAGCTGGCTAGAAACCATTAAGTTCCTTCCAGTGACAAACCTTTTAGTGTCACCAGTGTCTCCCTTGCAGCAAGTGCTCATCTACAATTTCATTTTGCTTATGCTTTGAATTTTTAAGGTATTGTTGCTCAGTTTCCTAACAAAGTGGAAATTTGCTCCTTGACAACAATTGGTTGCACTTACACCACTGCAAAGTTACACGGAGGCAGGCATAGTGGAGAGGGGCACAACGTGAACCTTCTTTCCCCACCAAGCTGCTGCTTCTGCCTGGAACAGGTACTACTCTTGCCTGTGCGCCCACTGCTTTGCACAGTAAAGCACTTGGCTGTGATGTGAGGATGGATTACTGCACCCGCTGAAAGGGACCACCACATGCTCATGATTGTGCTGATTTCTGACATTCCATCCACCTCCTCCCGTAACTGATCTGCAGTAAGGACATAAACCTTCATTTAATACTGCTGACAGAGAAAGGAGAGATACTGCTTTAAACAGCTGTAGAAGCAGAATTGCATTTTAGAAATGAAAAATATGATTCCCATCTAAAATGGTGATTGAATACAATTAAGGGTCATACATCTATTTGTGGTTTTCATGACAAAGCTTACAAATACACCTCTGTTGACTGGCTTGGCAGAGCTAAAACTGCATGATTGAGAGATTACTGAGATGCTACTTCTGTAGGGTTCAGAGAGAGGTTATGTCTGACCTGGGTGGAATCAGCTTTTGAGCCAAGCAGTCTTTTTCAGTCTCTTTTCTGTGAATTTTTTAGTGGATCTGGGCAACTTCAGTCCAAGTGGTAGGGGTTGCAACAGAGTGAGTCTGGTTTTGGCAGTTTACAGTCTTGTTTAAGCGATGGTTAGTGGGGTTTTATTGGTTGTGGTTTGGGTTTTTGGTTGGTTGGGTGTTGGTTGGTTGGTTGGTTTTGGAGGAAGTGGTTTGGTTTTTGTTTGGGGGTTCTTGGGTTTTTTTTTTTTTTTTAAGAATCAAGAATTGAAAAAAAAAAATCTGTGTATAGTGGCAGTGTTGGCTGTTCTTGGAACTGAGGAACTTGAGCAGGCAAATGTAAAACTTACCTTACTAATTGAAATTGGATACGAACCAAGCCATCTAAGAAGCAAAATGTGAAAAATGGCAAGCGTTTCCTATTTAATCAGCTCTTTAGTATACCCAAGAGGCACACAGGAGGTTTGGAAGTACTATTTTCATATCCTTTCTCCAGTAGCCTTGTTTTATTTCATATTCAGTTCCATGTCTGATGTTGAGCATGGTCCTGCATTAAATCTACTCTTGTTGTCTATAAATAAGCTTAGAGATCTTAACTACCTCATGATTTTGACAGTATCCATCACACATGGCAAGCAGCATTCATCTTCCAGTGAGCTAGCAATCAGTCTGGCCAGTGTTTCCTGTGGGTGAGAGCTGGTCTCCGAGCCTATGATGAGGTTGACAGAGCTAATAATAGGAGTTGGAGCTTTTTATTTTCCCTCTCCAATGTTTGTATTTTGAAGATTTCACAGAAAATCACAGAAAAAGGGGCTTTGGTCTTTTTTCTTAACCAATTGCTCTACTGTTGCAAATATAGTGATCACTGCTTTTAGGAGAGGTATGACAGCTGGAGGTGGGGAGGTCTTTTGTTTCATGGGTTTTTTTTTTTAATCTCATGAAGCTGCAGTGGTATCTGAGAGAAAATGGAGTCAAATGCAGTCTGATACTGAAACAAGAGCAGCAAAAAGCAACCAAAAGAAATGAGATTTGGAATTTTAACAAAATTTCCCTATCCCATTGTATTGTTCTAAGTCAGGATGTTCGTATTTGGGGATGGAAACCTTAAAGATCTGCTGTGTAAGGTAAAATTACAAAGTCCAAATTCTATACATACACAGTGTTTAAGAGGTATGTGGGAATAAGTATTTTCCATCTCTTTTGGCCTTTTTCAGTTTTCTAGATATCACAGAATATGTAGGGATCACTGCACGCTTGAAAACCACACTTCTTTATAGAACTTTCTGCTGCTGTTTACTTGCTTAGTGTTAATTTTTGGATGTGTTGGAGCTGCTTATTCATTAGTAAGCAAATAACAGGGAAAAAATATGTATGTTACCATGAACCCTAGCAAAAGAACCAAAAAAGCATCAAGATTTTGTGCAAGATTAATAGGGAAAAACATTATCATGTCATTTATTGCGCTCAGCAATTATTTGCTGTCTCAGGAGCCATGAATATAAATATTACATCCTCAGTCAACTTCCCTAATTGAAAAATGAGAATGTGTGAAATACAGCTAACTTTTTTTTTTATTCCAAATTCATACTTCATTGTAGTTTTAAGGAAGCTAGTTATTGTTGTAAATTCATTAAAAATACATCACACCAACATTAATGTTGGGAAGTTATTTGGTGGAAAGGTAGGACAAGTGAGTATACCTGGTCAAAAAGGTTTCCAAGAGGGGGGCCTGGCTAGTCTGAATGCTGCATGGCTCTGGAGAAAGTTCATGCTGCTGAAACATGGCAGTGAACAAGTGCTGCCTCCTCACGTGTGCTGTGAAGCTTTCTTCAGTGTAAGCAATCATACTGGCACTAGAGAAAGCTGAAGGAGCAGATGTTTTCAAATCTGTACACTGAGCATAACATCCCTACTTTGAAACAGTGGCAGCAGAGAGGCAGAGCACGTTAGCACTGAGCTGGCTGAGATATCGACAAGAGTGAGTTGCAGACCAGTGAGTTTCCACTTGAGTTTCCTGCCTCACATTTTGTCTTTGTCTGAATTCACATATTTTCAAATTTCCTGGGTTTATGACAATATTTAGTTATGTGTTGAAACCTCTTTAGTCAGTTTTTTCAACCCAGAATTGTTTTGAAACTTTTTGAGAAAATTGGGCATTTTTATTTTAGAGGTAGATGCATTTTGAAATGTTGACATTTCTGGTGAAATGAAAATCTTGCTTCTGCGTGACTCTAATGAGCAAGAATTCTGGTCTTAGAGTAGCTCACTGTGGGAATGCTGCACCCTTAAGCGTGCAGGGTAGGGGGGATGCTCACTCAATGGGAAGTTATTTACAGTCTCTGTTCTGCCTTCATCAAATGCATGGTCCTGTTCATTTTATACCATAAATTATTCAGTCTGTACTGTGAAGATATATAATAAAGATAAATAATTTCCTTGCAGATTTTTTTTCATGGCTCTGTTATCATAACGTCTTGGTTCCTTACAAATGTTAATGAAATGAGCATCACAGAGCTATTGAGAGGAGCTTATTCCCATTTTATGTAAAGGAAGTGAAATAAGGTTAAAGCAAATTTATCTAACTGAAAAAAAAATGGGCAAACTTTCAGGCATAGCTAAACATGGGCTGCTTTTTCTGCCTGATGTAAGAAGTCTAATAAAAAGAGATCACTTCCTCCTACAAATGCGGCTTCACTTGCATCCTTAGGCAGTGGCAGTAACAGTGCTTTTGCAAAGATTAGAGTAAGAAATTATGAAGTCTTGGTTAATTTTGGCTGCCTGGCATATGAAACCTGGAGTTCTCTCTTTATTCAAAGCATTCTTTGAGGACATTCTGTTTTCCAAGTCTCTCTTACTGGTCTCATTTGCAGCTGTGACCGCTTGGCTTCTTTGGAGATCTGAATACAGGTGTCCTGGGATGGGTGCCTGGAAAATGAGGGTAGCGTAGCTTGCTGTGCAAGTTTTGATTTATGTGATCTGCCCTATATCACGTTGGAGTTCAGTAGCCATTTGCCAAGGATGGTTTCAGTTCCCTTAAACATGAACTCATTTTCCTCTTCTTTCACTTTCCTACATCTTTTAATCCATACCTTCCAACTTTTCTAATGGTGAAAGCAGGGCTATTAGCAACTTGTAGCACTAGAAAATAGTGTTTGTCCTGGAGCAGGGCTATCCTCAGCACCAAATGAGCCATCAACCTTCAAACCTCTGCACTGCAGTAAGGCTGGAGGGATGGAGATGCTGAATGAGGAAACGATGTGCCTGGGAGAAAAATCAATTATCAGAAACTCACCAGAATTCTCACTGTCTTTTTCTAGCTAGACAGCAGCTTTCCTGTGTTTCGTGCAACCTTTAAATCTTCCGAATACTCTTGTTAAATATCTGAGTCGAAGCCTTAAACCAAAGCAGGAGGAGAGGAAAGTTAATGACAAATACTTTTGACAGATAAGCATTGTCAATAAGGTTGCCCAATCTCTGGTTTTTGGTGGAGGAATGTTAGACTAGCAGTGCTATCCCATTAGGAAGTAGTTTTAAGAGCTGTAATTAAATAGTAAGAAAATTTCTCTTTTTTGCACATGGTGAGGCAGATGTGGTCGATTTCCATGGATAAATATTTCTTAACTACATACATGCACTTTAAAATGGAATTTTTTCACCTTGTGTGCATCCAGGGTCTTGCCCCAGGAACCACTGGAATCAGTTCAGCTGTGTCCAACCAAGCTCCTCAGGGATAGCCTAGAGCTTGTGGGTAAAACATGCTCATTCATCTCGGGTCTTTGCAATTCTCTTCGCCTTTTATTGTAGAATACAAATGACACGATTTTTTGAACAACCAGAGACTGTCCTGTTAAGATCTCTTGTTTTAATGTGTGCTGAGTGGGAAGGCTTTACTTGGCTGTGTTGGTCCTAAGAGCTTTCGGTAGCATTATAAGTTAGGGCCTGAGACATTGAATGTAACATGTGAAGGTATAGTTATGTTCAGCTTGACTAGTCCTGCATAATAATTAGCAGTGTAGCCATGTTGCAAGAAAAGGGACATCTTTGTGAAAGCCTACGAAAATTTCAGTCTTCCATCCCACCTGGTGAAGTGTGGTGGCAGTAAGCTGAAGGTTCCTATTTTGTGGTGATCAAACATCATCATCTTTCTGGCCACATTCCTCAGAGAAAGACCCACCAGAGTTTGCCAACTCCTCTCAAGGGAAAGGGGAGGAAAGAAGAGGCAACTCAAGGCAGAGAGAATCTACTGAGGAGTGAAATGCATCCCCTGTGGCTCCACAGTCTGAGCAGTAAGTTGTTTTACCCTGCATTAGAGTAAGCCACATGATTTTCCCCTGTCCATACTGCTATATGGAAACTATGTCCAAAAGCGTGGGCAGTCAAGAGCCCAGGCTGTCATTTGTGTCCAGAGTCTGATACTGGATTTAAACATTGCCAAGGCTGGACTGTGTTCAGAAGCAGAACCTGTGAGGCATAAAGTCAGCACGTGTTCCCCAAGGAGTTGTTTGTTTCTTCTTCCAATTTAGAGCTTGAAATGCCATTTGTTTACTGCTGCTGTTTAAATAATGATTTATAAGACTCTAAGCCAGCCGTGGTGCAGCTTAATGACTGCTGTAATTTATGGATGCCACTGGCTACGTAAACACTGCTGTAAATATAAAGGATGTCTCCCACAAATTTTACTTTGATACTTACTTGATATCATTCATTTCCTTTCCTTGCACATCTTCTGTGTGTGAGTAGAGGCCACTTCACTCAGCAATCCAGGTCATCCTGGCTCACCTTGTCAAGAGCAGTTTGGGCTGGGAAATGAAAAGATCAGATGTTTAATTTTGTTACAAAATATTCTAATTAAAAATTGAGTTTCCTTGAGCTTGGATGCAAACAGCTGCATCAAGTGACCCATTAAAAGGGTCATTTGTATTTGGGTGCTTTTTTGCTATCTTTGTTTTACTAATTAATCATCTCCTTTATCCAATTCATTATGCCTTAGTGCACATGGTAAGCAAGCAAACAGGAGACAGGAATGAATCACGTACTGTCACAGAGCCCAGCCACTCCCCAGGCTGCAGCTTTGCTATTTGTGTTCTCCATCCTATACAAGGAGCATGTATGTATGGGTCTAAAGCAAATCTGAGCTAATTCAAGCCCCGTCTCCACAGAGATAAATGAGCATGCAAATCTGCTGCTTTGTTTTGGAGGAAAAGCTCATGGACTTTTAAACAGTACAGTCGGTTGTTTTTGGGAGATTTGTGCTCCTGGGCTGCAGCAAAGACATCTGGGAAGACAGTAGGTGCTCTTGAATGCCTTGGTTCTAATAACGGAGTCATGTGCTTGGAAAACTGAATTCCTTTACAAGGTTATAATGAACTGAGTAAACAGAACAACTCTATTGTCTACAATAATTCTTCCTCTGAATCTCTGTGTATCTTATCCCAGCAGCTGCTGGGATAAAACACAGACATTGCAGATAAACAGAGTAGGACATGAGAGCTGGTAATAAATGTGGGATTCAAAACCTTCTGTGAGGAAATTCAGAGAGACAGAAGTACTTCAGAATTTGACTAGGACTTAAAGGTATTTTTTTCAAGTGTCATGATGTTACTAACCTCATAGAAGTGCCCTGGGATGTGTCTCTTTTCTTTAGGAGTCCTTCCAGCAACATGGTGCTGCGCAGGTTCATTGCATACCCCTAGGAGAAGGCAACACCTCCTGAGTTACATGAGTTACTTCTGACAGCTCTCTAGCATCCATTTGCACACTGGCCTGAGTCTGCTGCATCCAGCTTTGTGAAGAGCTTTGCATGTAACATAAGGAAGGCTCTCAGCTGTGTCACTAGGAGTGCATTTTTACAAGGGGCACAGCAAAGCCAAGCAAGATAGATACCTTCTCATTGCCTTAAAGCCTTGCCCAGAGGCCTGCAGAAATTGTCAGCAACCAGCTCTGAGTTACTTGGTCTATTTTTCCTGCAAAGCTGTCCTCGGTAGTCATGCTTTGACCCTGCCTGAAATACAAGGGCACTGTGCAGCCTGTATGCAGAGAGCCAGAATTGCTCTGAGGCACTCAAAAACATCGAGCTGACAGCCACATAGAGCACCCTTTTCAGGAGCTGGGGTCCTTTATGAAAAAGGTTTGGCATTTATTCCCCCCACTCCTGAATTGATTTGCACCATAAAATAAGCTTGAAGAGAAATAGTGGTTGCTTTCCTACGTGCTTCATTAATTTTTACTTTTGGCAGGCAATATAAATAAAAATATCAAGTGCACATCTAATTGAATTGCCAGTGATTCCCAACTCCCTGTAGTACCAGAGAACATGATGTAGCTGTGCTGTTCAGCAAGCACAGATGAGTTAGGCAAACAATGGCTCACTCTGCCCAGAGGCTTTGGTTTAGTATTGAGCATTTACCCATCTAAAATGAGACAGGGCAGGAGGTGTTGCAATGGGGAATTTGCAGCACAGGCCTCTTTGAACTTCTGGGTTTGCCTTCTAGGAGCAGTGACTGGAAGCAGCTCTCTCTGCAGAAAGTCAGGAAGGTTTTGGTGAATTGCATTTACACCCAAATTTTTGTGGCAGGAGCTCTGCTGCTTTTTGAGTTTTTCCTCTTCAATACGTACTGGCTATAGGATGTTGTTGAACTACTTACTGCTTCCTTGAGGTGGCTGATCTACAGCATGTGTCTCTTAAAAAGAAAGAAGAAGGCCTTATTCTTAGTATCTCAGCCGCTGGGGATGAGTGAATTCATAGAATCACAGAATGATTTGGGTTGGAGGGGACCTTGAAGCTCCTCTTGTTCCAGCCCCCTGCCACAGGCAGGGACACCTTCCACTAGACCAGGTTGTTCAAAGCTCTATGCAACCTGGCCTTGAACACTGCCAGGGATGGGGCAGGCACAGCTTCTCTGGGCACCGTGTGCCAGCGCCTCAGCACCCTCACAGGGAAGAGCTTTCTGATGTCTAATCTATTCTCTTCCAATTTAAAAACTATTCTCTCTTGTCCTATCCCTGTGTGCCCTTGTAAGAACTTCTATGGTAAGGAAAATCATACCCTTCAGGCTGGATGATCTCTGACTTTTCAGCTATCAAAGGAATCATGTGCCTTCAGTAAAGGACAGTGCTAAGTGACAGGTACTCAGGATCATTTCTGAATGGATGATACTGGCTTCTAATTGTAATGTTCCGTGACCTTGTTTTGTAAGAGTTGGCTCCTTTCCACATTGCTGACTGCCTTTTGCTGCTTAGCATAGGTAAAATTAATTAGTGATTTTATCTTGGTAGATGTAGTCTGCTGTGAGCTCCCTAACTTAAGGGTAAGGGATGAAGGAGTGAGTGCAGAAGAGAAAGAAAATTGCAAGCAGAGATCAGACTGTTTTCTGTCTTGCAGAGAGAACATGGCAATGTTATACACACAAGTCATAGGTAATACATGTTGACAGGAGGGCATGATGAAAGCTTGTATTCTTTCCAAATACTGCAGCTATGTTATTTGTGAGCTAGACAGAGAGGATATACATCTTCAGGACTGTCAGTCTAGCAGTAAATTCATCCGCAATTAAAAATCTATCATACCTATTGTGTTGTTCTTGGGAAAGTACCACAAAGCGGGCTGAAGGATTTCAGCCCTCTTTTCAAGGGTCAGAGATGCCTTCCAAGTTAAAACAGTAGAAATGCCTGGGGAACTGAAATTCTCTGTTAGGTGTACCATTAGATATTTGACAAGATCAAGCAGGTCAAACAAAGTAAGTACTTTATCAAGTGATTATTGGAAGGAGGGGATTTCACAAGGTGTTTTTCAGGATCTGATGACCTGTTGGTAATTTGGTAATCTGAAGTGGGTTTTGTTTCCTTTTTCTCTAGGGTCTGCTTCTGGCTCAAAAATGTCTCTGGAGGGTTCCTTCAGCTGCTGGAATGGAACAGCAATCAGGCTGGGGCGGGTGTGTGACTTCACCAAGGACTGCGTCGAGGGAGAAGATGAGGGAGATATATGCAGTGAGTAAATCCAACCCCCAGGCTGCACCCCCCTTTTGCAAAAGCATTGACTGTTTTGAATTTTAATGCTCAAATTTAGTATTAATAGACTAATTTGGTGCTATCAAAAGACCAGTATCCTACATAGTACATGCAGTTACTCTGGGTGTCTGCCTAGAGCAGATAGACTGTTTGATATGCTGGATGTGGTTCTGAGCAACCCGACCTAGTTGAAGGTGTTCCTGCTTGTTGCAGGGGGGTTGAACTAGATTATCTTTGAAGGTCCCTTCCAACCCAAACTATTCTATGATTCTATGTTCCTGTACTCGCCCACATTACTACTTCAGCAGGTTCTTAAGATGCTCTTAGTGCTTCATCTCTTCCAAAGTCTTCATCAAAAATGCAAAGGAAGTACAGCCTCATTAACTAGATGCCTTACAGAATTATGAAATGTGAAGTTTGTTAGAGCCTTTAGTCAAAATGTAGCACAGTATGTGGCAGAACACAGAGAGAACTTCCAAAATGAAAAATGAGTAGAGCCAGTAGCCAGTCTTTGGCCATCTCCAGTGTCTTTGTAATTCCTCTTGTTTTCTGTCCTTTCTTCAGCAGTCAGTAGTCTAATAAAATATAGCAGAAGACAGATAGCAGCCTGAGTTTCCTGAGAGCTTGCTGCACCTGAATACTTTGTTACTGTGCTGTATAGCCTAGATACCTTAGGACCTTCCTTTAACCACCTTAAAGATGCCTTACTGCTTTTTCTATACATCCACATGTTCTACTTCCAGCATCTTCCCCTTTGCCAGTCTGGAGAGAGTTAGGAGTGGTGGATTGTCAGCCATGTGGTTATCCACAGGGTAAATATATCAAGAAAAATAGCCAAAATATATCAAGAAAAATATATCAAGAAAAATGGCCTAAATTTGCTAATTTAAAGTGTATGTGTCACAGCTGATTTGGCCTATGGATTTTTCTTGACAGAGCTGTGTTGATTTGGTATGCAAAAAATGTATTCCCTGACCAAAATACCAGTACCAGAAAAAGTCTCTGGAATAGAAGAGGCAATTATTCTCAGTTTAGCTTTCATATGTGACAGATAGAGCAGGGGAGAATCTAGGTAAGGTAATTCAGACAAGCTCTGTTGATATAGGTAATGTCTAGGCTTAGCAGACTTTTGCAGTTTCTAGCATAAGCTTAACATAAATGTGATATGCAACTTCTAGCAAATTCCAGTCCTTTGCTGCTAGTAAATAAAACTTAACAGATTTTATTGGTGTGGAGAAGAGTGGTTTGACCTGAGATCATCTAATAAACTAGTTAGAAGCTTGAAATGATGTGCTACTCCATCATGCTAGATATATGTTGTTACAGTTTGGAATTATGTTTGTTAATGATACACTCAATGAACATTAGATTCAGTTTCATAGAGAGGGTGTTGTCGCTGTAAGAGTTGCATCTCCTTAGAACAGTAATGCTTCATATTGGTAGTACTGAAACCTTTTTACCTAAGCGCTTTAAAACAGAGCTCTGAAGCCTTATAATGGTATTTCCATTGTGCTCTAGACTTTAATTAGAAAAACCTTGGTATATTATGATAATCAGTAGGTTGAATGCATTTACATTTCATTGGAAGGAGGGAAACATGCTA
>JBCJKH010042143.1:0-23214 GCA_039877255.1 Loriculus beryllinus | reverse complement strand
AGTAGCTGAATACAGTCTATTTGGAGCTGCAAAGTGAAGGTCTGGGACTACTCTGCAGCAAGTTGAAGTGACCCTAATATAATTTCATGGACCTTAAACCCAAAATGCCACCCTAGTTCCTACAGGACGCTCACCTTTCACTTGCTATGCAAGAAATCACTTATATATCTCTTCC
This sequence comes from Loriculus beryllinus, assembly GCA_039877255.1. Classification (NCBI taxonomy): domain Eukaryota; kingdom Metazoa; phylum Chordata; class Aves; order Psittaciformes; family Psittacidae; genus Loriculus; species Loriculus beryllinus. The sequence goes on along the minus strand of JBCJKH010042143.1, from coordinate 23,039 downwards.
AAAAGTTTCTCTTTATAGTTGCTAACAAAGAGGCAAGTCAGACTAATACATTTTTAACTAAGCTCCCCACTGCTGCCCTTCCAGCCTGGCATCATATTTCAGTTTGATTATTGAGGAAGGGCAGCTCAAAACCAGCAATATCTACGAAATAGTTTCAAAACAGTGAAATCTACAAACTCATAATTGTTATTTTTGGAAATTCTTAAAAAGTTAAATTACATATCCATCTCCTAAAAAGTACCTATTTTCTTACAGCCACAGAATTACTAAAGCACGCTTCCATACATTCTGACAAGTTAAATGAAAAGAAAAAGAGGATTTCAGAAGCAGTCTCATGGCTTGAATATTTCTTTTTGATTCCTTTTTATCAAGCCCTTTCACCAAAAAATGCTTAGTACATTGCTGTTGTGAAATTTACACACAAAAAGTGTTAATACTGCTAATATTATTCTTCTGTTTGCTGCAAAAGAGAATTAAATGTTGAATGCAGAATTGAATGTGTTAAGTGTTCCTCTTTTCCTAGGAGTTTGTCTTCTAAACTTGTGCACAAAACCAGCTTTTTGTCTGAAGTTATATACATCCTGATTCTACCCTAGAAAATATCACCTGCCTACAGATGTCTGTATTTAAAACAAGTCAAGCAGATTTCTTGCACCATCACTGTTTCCATGATGAAACCTCCTAGAGAATGGGGAGAGAGAAGGTACAAGTGATACTGCTGGGTGATTTGCATGCTCTCTTGCTTTCTGTAACGACCAGCCCAGCTAACCTGTTTCATGCATGACAGAAGTAAGTTCAAACTTTAGGTAGGGCCTCAGAGCTCCACAAAAGAAATGGAGAGAGACAAAGAGCATGAACCATCATCTGCTTCTATAATCCTTAACCACAGACCAACCTGACCTCCACAGTGAATTCACTTAATGTGAATTTAAACTCTCTGCATTCACTTAATGTGTATTTAAACAGCTCCTTCTTGTCTCAACATTTTGGAGTTCTGCAAAACCTCAGGAATGGCTATTACAGGAACTGATATACTGGTCATGACATTTCAGAACCAGAGAAACAGGATGCATTTTTCAAATACTAAAGTTGAACTCCATGCTTTGTTATACTGAAAAGTACATATAATTGTATCTAATCATATGTTATGCTGCAGGATCACACAGAGGCTGTGAGAGTAGAAAGAGATGTTTTATTATGTAGGGCAGCCATCACTACAGCAGGACAGTTCCCTGTCTCCAGAACACCAAGTAGCTGACATCAGAAAATGATGATCTGCTGATTTACTGTTTTTCACGTAAACAGGGCAGAACTGATGACACAGTTACATGCTCAACCAGTATGATTGCCTTATGCCTTGGAATCAAGAGCTCCTCCCAACATACTCCAAATGTAATTTTCTTCAGTTCTTGTATGTATGTATGTATGTATGCATTGTATTATGCTACACATACCATAAAATATACTTATCTAAACGCAAGATGACTTCATGAATTCTCAATATTTAGTATACAGGACTATTGACATGCAAAAATAAAAAACTACTCGCAAAGTCCTCTGTTGGTAATTAGTCCATGCACATGCTTTGATCCTGGACAAAGGTGAGGTATTTTGATCTTTCATAGAGGGCTGTGCTTCACAGAAAGTTTCCTCTCTTATAGTGCAGGGTGAAGACCTGTATGTAAGAAATGATGCTTAAAGTCCATGGAGATCATCTGCTTTATGGTAGTGGTCCTTGCTCATGGTTAGCCACCTGATCCTAAGCAGCCCACCAGGGTGGCAAGGTGAAAACATTTCCATTTGTGTGGCTAATCTCACACAAGAAAATTATATGGCTGCTAAAGACTCCTTCGGCTCCACAGCTACAAGTAGGCATTGACAGCTGGGGTGACTAACACAAAACCTCTGAGGGGACCTGGAGCCCACACACTGGCATCTGCAGTAAGAATGCAGCCATTCTGCCACACACTCAATGACCTTACACTCATTGGACACTTACAGCTACTCAGAAGGAGCTGATGTATGCTAATTCATCACCTACATTAAGATGCTTTTTCCTTAACAGGCAGATCTAAGACAACCTGGTTTAGTTTTTTATTTATTAACCCTCTACCAGATATATAAAAGGCTGGTTTAGAGTGGGCTAAATGCAGTATATATGTTCTACCTCAGGACTTTTTCCACATATACGCTAAGGCAAAAAATTATTACAAATTTTAAGATCTTCTTAGTCATGCATTAACCTTTCCAAGTTTATGCAACATTAATTCAAGTACATAAATGTTACACCACTTACAGTTACATAAACAAACTGAAAACAGAATACGGGCACCAAAATATAAACAATGATTTTAAAATAATTCTGGAAGTCCAACCACCTAACAGACTATTCACATTCAAGTCTAAACAAAATCACTTCTAAGGGAATACTTTCCTCAATATGTACAACATGTAGCAAAGAGATAGGACTGAGTGACTGACTCCCTTCAAACTTACTAAGCAAACCTAGGTGAAAATAACAGAAAAAAGTAAGTTATCAAAATATATGACAAAATCGGAATAAAATCCATAATTAATTATTTCAATGGAGAAAGATATCTCCTGGTAACTGGCAGAAGCCTAAGAAACAGCCAGCAGAGAAACCATTAAATAAAGGTAATAAACATGTCTTTATCAGTGACAATAGAAAGGTTTGTATGGGGAAAGAATTCTTGGAATGGTACTGGCTTTGCTGTGTGTACCTAGTTTGCAAAGGATCTTAAGATCTTTCAATATGAAAAGTAATACATAGCTCTGAAATAGTAGGCTAACTACTCAATCATAAATTTAATTTCACCTTCCAAATTAAAAGGCAGTGTGATGGAAAAACAAAACAAAACTGTGCATTTGTTGCCCTATAAATCAAGCAAGGAATGGATTTATCACCGAGGTTGACAGAGACCAGTATTTTACAGGATGAGAAATTTAAGAGAGATTCCTCAACTTCTAAATAACATATGCAGTTATGAAATGGCTTACTTTACTACTGCTGCATTCCTTCAAAAGATGAGGCAGAGCTCTTCTTTAATACTGGAAACCCTGCATAGAATTTCATATTAAGTCTGGATGTCAAGCAGAAACTTCGCTAATCACAAAACATGATTTATTCAGATAACTGTAGAAAACATGTTTTTCATGTTCTTGTAGGGAAAAACAATAAATTACTGATATAATGGTAATATTGGAGTGTATTTTCTAGCCAAAATTCACTGGGAACTTAGGTATAAGCAAGCTGGAGTTCTTTCCTGCTCAGACTCCAGTTCCCTGAACTCTAATGTTCCTGCTGTAAAACAGGGTTTTGGTGCTTGTGGTAGGATCACAAAGCCTCCAGGTATGTGTATGCTTTATTCTGTTGCTTTGTACAAAGAATAGTGGAAGTTTGCAATACCCAAGACAGCTGCCAGACGTCTGAGTGCCCACTGACAAGGCATTTTTGAGTTTTATGCTGTGTCAGATAAGCAGAATCACTGACTCAAGTACAAACTACTTTTAAAAAGAACTGAGAAGTAGGCATTAAAAATACTCTAGATTTTCTGCAAATATTTACCATTCTCTCTAGTTCTCAAATAACTGAAGTAAAGCTTACATGGTGAAATGACCTTCCTAAGCTGGCTCAATAGGTCAGCTACAGAAAAAAGATAATGTTTTAACCCACAGCTCTCCTTCTTTGACAACTCCACAATCCTAAGGAGCTGTTCATAATGTTCAAAATTTGAGGGAAAGGAGAAACAAAAAAGAAAAATTAAAAAAAAAAAAAAAGATAAAACAAAGAGGAAGTTGGGAGAAGCCTTAAAACTTTTTGAGGAGAAAGCAAGCATTTCACAGAAAACAAGCTGCAATTCCAAATGGAAAATTATTTTACCACTTGAGGGAGCTGGAGCATAGCAAACCCATGAGCCTTGTGAATTGGGCATAATGAGAAATCCAGCCTGTTAAGAAAAAAGACAAAATAATTTTCCTATGACCTTTAGGAGATTTCACATTTTTAGGTACCTATTTGCTTTGGGAAAACAAAAGCCCCATAAACCTGTAAGTCCAAAGGTGCTGGGATACAGACAGAAGGGAAAGTGTGCATCCCTTATCCAGTCATTGTTCTGCATATTGCTCTTTCATTCTACATCTTTTGAATTTGGAATCTGACCACTTTTATACCTGATTTGATAATATTTGGCAAATGCTGCTGAACAAATATTTGCTAAATTAACTGAATCATACTCAGCACTGTTCTGCTGCATTCCTAGTTCCAAGAAGTAAGGAATCCAAGAAGGGAGGATTTGTTTATTCAAATAACTTACGAAGTTTTTTACTGTAGAGATGCAAGAATGAAAGTACAAATGATAGTATCACAAACTGTGTGCAGTACAAAATGAACATTCTCATCTCCCGTGCAACTAAACAAGGCATTTCCACCCTGCTTAACTTTAGCAATGCATGAAAACATCTGTTTGAATTCCAAGTGTCTGTTGAAGGTTACAAGGTAGAAACTGACTTGTTTTTACAATGAGACCCTGTAATGCTGTGGTGATGAAGCACTTTCTTACTAAATCATTAAGTCTCTCACACTGACTGCATCATATAATGAGTCATTCCTGTATACAAGAATAGATGGTGATCAATAAAAATCCTGTAAGTCAGTTTGCTCGTAAGGAAAAAAAGGCTATCTCAGTTTAAAATACGGCCATCCTGTAATAATACCACATTGAATCAGAACTTTTTTAAACACTAAAATGACTAAGCAGGAAAAAAACAACCAACAACCAACCCAGCCTGAGACATTTGCTGCTAACTGCAAAGCCAGTCCCTGAGAAATACAGTCCTCTCCAAAACCATTTGAGGTAAATGCCTTTTCTCTGCTATATGCCTACCTGGTTCAAAGCCATAACCTATTTTTCCTTAGCACAGATAACTCTCACTAATAAACCAAGACAAACTCAAAATGCATCCAAGTAAGTATGGATGAATGTCTTGGAAGGACAGAGAAGGCTAAACATCACTCCTTCCTTATCCCAATCTCAAAAGTAGGTGTTTTTTTTTCTCTATGGAATTCCATGTAATCAGTAGAAAATCCAGACCACAGCCAACATAAAGATCAGAAGAAGCCAAGTATTCTTAATGGTGCAATAAAATTTCTGCCAAAAATGCACACAACAGTCTTGGAAATACCATATTTTTTGCTTTGCGCAACCTAAATTCCATATAAACAACAAAAATTATCAAATGCTATTTTAAACCCAGAGCCTATGTAGAAATCAGAGAATTCTCAGAGGCAGCCTCCAGATTCAAAAACATTACTTCACCCAATCTACAGCAAAAGGCACATCAAAGATGTCACCAATAAATCATTTTCCAGGGCTTTTATTTCATCTTGGCAAAAATAAGAGCTCTTCCTGCCTCTCAGCAGGAACCCGTTCCACCCTCACAAACTTCTGAACTATAGAGAAATTGCTTTCTGAAGAATAACCACATGAATAAAGCTAAGATTTTTATTTAGCTAATAAAGCTAAATACAATAATAACTGAGATGATGTAACAGTACTATTGTCAGATGCCCATGACCACTGATACTTCACTGACCAAGAGAGTCACCTCTTGGCCAAAGACTGAGAAGCAGCAAATGAAGTGAGCTCAGGATTACTGCAAAATCATTCACCAAAAATCTTTACTTCACTTACACAACTCTATCACTGTAATACCAAAGGCAAAGTGCATCTTTCATTCTTTTTAAAACAACAGAATAGAGCCACAGCGATTAAGAAAATGAAAATTAAGGAAGAATACTTTGGAAAACACTGTTTCAAGAAATTCTCAAGGACTACATCTGGTGAAAAGGTTTGTGGATGATGGAAAGTAGTCTGATAGATAAATTACTTTGCTCTGCATCTTTTACATCATTAACTGCTTGAACTACAGCACTCTTAACTAATCTGGAGCTATACTGCATCTACCCTGTGTTTCTCTCACTGCAACCATTCTCCTGCAGCTTTCTTCCCAAGAGGAGTTTGCAGGGGAGAGAGGGCAGAGTACGTCACATTCATGTGAAGATGTACACAATAGCCTCTTTTACAAAGAAGATTTTTTAAGCCTTATTCGGAGTCTACCCCAAAGTAGAATTCTCAGCACATTTTTTTAGTAAGATCAAACATCCATGGATTTAATGAGACTGGAACAGCTGTTGCCTTAACCAGACTGCTTAGCTACTGGCTTTGTTTGACCTTAGTATATAAACTGGGGCTTAGGAAAAGACTCCAAATATTACAGCCACACCAGACAAGTAACAACTTTGACTTGCCTGATGGCAAAATGTACCTTGGAAATTCTTTACGAACTGAACAGATATAGTTGTTTTGAGTTCTAGGAGGTCCAGATGATGTTACAGTGGGCACACACATTCCATCAGAGATGTTACCTTGCTAACAGGTTCTTTTAATAGTTTAGAATTAAACTGATTCTTACTGGGAGGTATTTTAGCTTTTCCAGTATTTTGTCTGCCTTACACCTGTGAATTTTTCCCACTCAATTGTGTGGTTATCCAAATTAGACAAACACCTTAAACCCTGAAAGTGTTACAAGTAATGCATTATTCCACTGATTTGAAATCTCTACCTCTACTGATGTGGTTGACCTTTTATTAAAATACTTTGAAGGTGTCAAAAAAAATTTACAAAATTTAGTTTTAACAAGTTACAGATTGCTAGTATCAAGTAAAGGTATGGCTAATGTCCTCCACAACAGAAAAGATATACAGATTCATAACATATTCTAACACATCATGATTCAGTGAGGCAATAATAAAATATATCAGATTTGTGATTAAGTTTCATCTGAAATTATGTATAAATAACGTGCTTCTATTTGCTTTACAACTTGCACCATTTCACACAAAGAAAGAGATGGTTTCTCTACGTATTGCTTACTTTGATCAAGAACTTTCTAGTCTCTCATGCTCTGCCTGTGAGGAGGGGCACAAGAAGTCAGCAGGGAGCAGAGACAGGGCATCTGACTCAAACTAGCCATACCACAGCATGTCATGCCCAGTGTATAAACTGTGGGGAGCCACCTGGAAGGGCCGATTGCTGCTTGGGTCGGGCTGGATATCAATCAGTGGGGTGGTGATCATTTTTCAGTATTAATTAACTTTGTTCAAAATCACGCTTCCAAGTTTGGGCACAAGGTCACACAGATTTTTCATGGCGCTCTCTGGTTTTTCAAATTTTTATGACAAAGCCTTATCAAAGCTAGCAGAGGAATACCTTTTCTCTCAGCCACTTTCCACTGCTCGGCAGTATGAGGTACTAGTTGGAGCTTCCAGCAGGTCAAAAGTCAGATTTTCGATATATAGTGTATATCTTTGAAACATTAACTACCCTTTTGACCACAGGTGACAAATACACATCAGGAAAGAGTGTTGAATGAAATTTAAGCAGACGATTCAGGCATGAATTAATGCTATGCACCTATGGAAGACACAGATTGTGAGTCATGCATCTGAATTTCACCATGTGAAATTATTTTTTTGCACTTTATGATACTTTTCCTTCATTTTCTACCATTCATGTTTTTCCAACAGCAACAGAATTTAAACCAAAAAAAATTTATTAGTAGCATTGTTAAACTTGAAAGACAATATGAAGATTATGTCACTATTTTCTCACAGCAAGGGGATGCTATACACATTCTTCATCACTCAAGAAACACACCAGGCAATGGCAGTATGATTTTAGCAGCTTTGTGTCATCATTTATTAATGAACTCTTTCACTCAATATATTTAGGTCTCCTAAACTGTTCATGGATGGATGTAAATGACCGTATTTACACCTCCAATCACTTAAGACAGCAAACCAACTGCATAATTCCAGCAAAGCAGTGACATCTTTCAAGGGGAAGCTGGTTTCTTCAATATACACCAACTGCAATGGCTTGTAGAATTAATGCTAACAGTTCCAGCTCGTGAAGCACTCGCTCTCTCTCTCTTGACAGCACTGGGATTGTATCAAACATCTCGACTGCTCCCTCTACTCAACGTCTGTGCACAAGAAGCATTCATAATGCTGTCCTCCAAACACTGGAATATCATAATTCAAACCTCTCAGTACACTGAGATTGGCTTATATGCTAAAATGCTCTTAGAAGCAAAACACTGGGACCTGTTCTGCATTTCTTTTAAGGCTGTAAGCCTCTAGGGTTCCCATCTTTCCACCACAGACAAAATTATAACAAGTTTACTTTTTAAAAAAGCAAGGTTACACAATCATATATAATGTGGCTTCAAGGACCAGTACTTGAAGGAATCATAGTTTTAAGTACTCTCCTGTATCTGTAGTAGACTGACAATACTTTTCTTATTCACCTATAATGATATCTCACATATTCCTGCTTGGTATTAGAGCTCTCCTCCACTATTTTCTAACTTCCGTTTCAATTTCTTGTTCATTTACCTAGGTGGAATTAACTGTGCGAGCTCTTTTAAACCTACTGAAGTGAAAGAACTTGCTGTGAGCTGCAGGTTTAAAATTGGCTTTTAAGTGACAGATCTCATCTAACAATCTTGCACATCCACTTATTATTCAGTCTTCATAAATGCTGTTTATATCCTCTTGCAGAGGTACTGATTTGAAAACTGGACAGCCTCGGTATAAACAAAGCTTTCCTAAGGTGGATCTCAGTATCTGCCAGTAAGCTTCTGCATTGGCACAGAAGTCCAAAAAACCAGACTGCCTTGCAGACAGGAGCATTTCCTTGACAAGAACAGCTTTAAAGATTATTCTTATTTATATAGAGCTATCAAAAACTTCAATTCTATCACACTACAAGCAGAAGTATATGCTCAGTCTGCAGTGTCTTTTTATGGTAAATTGTGCTGACAGATTAATATAAAAATGGAACATGTAAGTAATAGAAATATGTTTTATCAACTTTTATGAGCTTTTGATCATTTGTCAGATGAGGACAGACTTTTTATGGCTTTAACATTCAGTTAAGCCTCAGCTCAGTACTGTTTCTACTTTTCATTTCAGTTAGATACTGCTTTATCATTCTTTTACATGTTTTCCACTGAAAAACTGTAAACTTTCCCTCTAAAACGAAATCCTTTTTATGCAGAAAAGCACGTATGTCCCTGACGCCTCTACAGAGAAAGTGTACAAAGAGTATTTGTAAGATATTATTAGATGTGAAATACAACTGAAATGGATTCTTATATATCTAATTATTACAAATACTACTACATTGAAAAGCGTGAACTAATTGCTTTCTACATTTATGCCAGCATTTCACTTATCTCCAGACATAATGCTGCATGGAAACCTATATAATAAATATCTAAAAATTTACCATAGTACTACCATACTTCTATTTTCAAGGTCAGTCTCTCCGGTGAGTGGGAATTACAGCCTCTTATGATACAAATCAGTAGGGAAAAGCAGCCCAGCCATGTGTATTTGTCTGAAAGCAGCTGACACTTGCCTGAAGTGGAAGCCAGCTAGCCACAGATGACAGATTGTCTGGGAGAGGTCTGGAGTCTGCCTCATGCCAGGAGCTGACGAGTACCACCGTAACCTGTATAGTCACTCCTATAAATTGGGTGGGCCAGTGCACACTGGTACTATGCTCCAAAATGTCCCTCAGTAATGCAATGAGTACACCTAACTCCACGTTTTTACTCCAAGTCATAGAACGGTTACAGTTGTAAGGGACTTTAAAGATCATATAGCTCCAACACCCCCTGCCACAGGCAGGGACACCTTCCATTAATACCAGGTTGCTCAAAGCCGTGTCCAGCCTGGCCATGAACACTGACAGGGATGGGAGAGCCACAGCTCCTCTGGGCAACCTGAACCAGTGTCAAACCACTCTCATAGTGAAGATTTATTTCCTTATGTCTAATCTAAACCTACCCTCTTCCCATTCATTTAAAGCCATTCCCCCTTGTCCTATCACTGTGTCCCTGCAAAAAGTTCCTCTCCAGCTTTCCTGCAGGCCCCCTCTAGGTACCGAAAGGCTGCTATTAGGTCTTCCTGGAGCCTTCATTAAAACTTTCTCATGTCTGTGCCTCCTCCGTATCCTTGGACACGTGTAGCTTAAGTCGGATCCACTGCAATATTGCTCAGGGGTGAAATGTCGCCCCTCCTCACACGTCCCATCAGAAGCAGCCAGCAGGTACCTACCTACCATCGCCCCCGCTCCTCAGGTTGTGTTTACCCGATCCCCTCCGCCCCCAAGGCCTGAGCCGGGGCTAGCACCACGCTGACGGGCAAACCGGGCAGGGGGAGAAGCGGGCTGGGTTTTGTCACCCGTAGGCTGAGACTGCGCGGGGCAGACCCCGCACCGCTCGCTCCCGCCGCGCCTCCGGACCTCATCCCCTGGCCCAGGGCACGGGGAGCGCGTTCCCGGAATCACGGAGGGCAGAGCCTTGCGCCTCACTCCCGCTGCCGCTACGGAAACACGCAGCACAACTGCCACGCAACCCCCTGCCTCCCGTACGGCGGCAGCGGGAGCGGGGCCGGGGCCGGGGCCGTTACCTCTGCAGCGGGCCTCAACATGGCGCCTCCCTCCCGCTTCCTGCTCCGTGCCGAGGCGCGCCCGTGCCATGTCCCGCGAGCGGGCGGGCCGACCGACCCGAGGGGTTTGGCGGCTGCGCTCTGGCCCCAGCCGCCTCCCGTGAGCCCCGGCGGCAGCGGAGCGGTGTGGGGTCGGAGGCGGAAGTCGACTCGTAGGTTGGGCAGACCCGCTTGCTGCCGCAGTGGGCGCTGAGCCCCCGAGCAGAGAGGGCGCGTCTCGTTGTCTGACGGCCATCCCCATCCTCCCTCCTCCTGCAGCGTGTTCGGTGTGAGCTCCTATGCTGTCCCCGGGGCTACTGCAGGGCTGAAGGCACCTCCGAACGAGCCACGGTGTCCGTAGAGCCGTAGTAGAAACAGCCAGCTTTCCTAAACAGCCTCCGGTGGGAAGGCACAGCTTCCCCTGGGGCTAGTCACAGTTTGGGTGACATTCACAGCATACTTACAGTGTAGTTATTTGAAAAAAAAAAAAAAAAAATGTTCCCTTTACTTTAAAAAAATTTCTTCAACTTGTTTTACCAAAGATAAGCTTTGGGCTTTCATTTTTATTGCTTACTCTTGGAATTGTGACATCTGCCTCTTCAGAATAGTTCAGGTGAAATGTGTTGTACAGGTAGGACAGACGGACAGGCATTTCCTCCAAAATTGCTGGGTACAGGCACTGGAACTGTGGTTTGAACTTTCTGAAACCTTGTGCAGAGGTAATGACAACAGCTGTTCCTTATGGAGAGGATTCAAGGAAACTGTATCCTTCCTGAAAACCTGAAAGGGAACTGGTTCTGACATGAACTTTAAAACATGATTTTTATTATTGTGTTTCTTGCCTTAAAGAATTAGATCACATTATCCTTGAAAATCTAGAAAGCCAAGAATGATTAATCACAACACTGACTGACTAAGAAAAAGGACTCCAGAGGGCAAAGTGTTTGGAAGATGATGTTCCCAGAGTAGCAGAGCAGCAGCAACAAAGGTAGAAACAGGTACTGCATATAGCAAACTAGTGAAATTGGAGGTGTGGAAGGCTACTAGGAGAATATCCTGCAGTGATTTTGAAGGCTTCTTTTCAACTGCTTGAATTCCTGTGGAAGCCCTGGTTGGCCAATGTATTTATGCCTCAATCTCACTGGCAGAAGATTTCATGACTTTGCAATTGTATCTGTCTCCCATATCCAACAGACATGAGCCAGTTGAGGCATCTGTCTCCTGACAGGGAAATGTATATCAAAAAGAAGGCTTTCAACTTACGCAATTCGAGGGGAAGTACACAATTATATCTATTCTAACATAAACCCCTGAAAATCATTTCCATCTTATGTAGGAAGGCAGCTGGGATAGCAGGAAAAGCAGAAGTACACAATACTTTCAAAGTGGTTTATGGTTGTTTTGTTTGTTTTTTTTTTAATTTTATTTTATTTAATAATGGAATTTATTGATTTAGATACCAAACATTGCAGTAGGACGAAACATGAATATGTTCAGGGAGCAGTAAGAACCAGGCACAAGAAAATATCCCTCATTGTATATCAGCATTCGAGGCTGCCTTTCATATTTTTCCCATGCTCCAGTTAGTGACCTTTCTCCCAAGTTCCCTTCCCTACTTGTGGGTTGCCAAATGCCGACTTTCTCCATTGTTTAGTTATGTAATGGCCAGTTTCCTTCAGTGGCAAGATCTGGTCTCTCTTAAAAAAAAAAAAAAAAAAAGAGCTCCCAAACTGTAATGACTACCATTGACTCTCTGGAAAGAAGTCCATTGACTCTCTGGAAGGAACCAGTAAGTAACTACAAAGTGGACCTGTGTTCCATCACTGCAAGACATGGTGGACAGCAATGTCAGTACAAGAAATACAGGAAAAGTGTATGGGAACTGGGTCTGGACATAGGGCATTTACATGCATGATCTGCTATTTTGGTCATTTTTAGTGCAGAGCATTTCAAAGGAAATGCAGTCATTGTCAAATCATTTTCCTTACAGTTAGTAGCTAAATTGGAGCAACTAACTATATAAAGATTATTTATTCCTGGTCCATTACTTTGCAACCATCCACAATTTATTTTTCCATCTCAGTTTTGTGCACAGTCACCCAGTATTACAGTAGTTTTTACAATCGCCTTTCAGTTTTATGGTTTTGAACCATGAAGACAAACTTTGCCACCTTGCTGTTCACACTTCAACTCACATTTTCAATCGATCGCATGCGTAGTTGAGCCATTTTGCAAGTGCCCCCTTGCCTCTAGAAAAGGTGACTATTTTAACATTCTGGCAGTTTCCAAGAATACGAAGAATATTAGGATTGCCATATCTTTACATCCTGGGCAGGAAGGTGATGCTAATGAATAATTCACAAGTGAACATGTGGCTTTTTTGAGTACAGACCTGCTCTAGCACTTTTAAAACCTGCTGTGAACATTACTTAGTTTAGAATAAAATTAGCACTTGAGGAAGTAATATTTTTTGGGATGTTTTTGAAATGTTTCTGATTATGGTATGTATTTCTCAAAGTTTTTTATCACTGTTTTCTATCATTTTATCAAGTTTGTGACTGCTGGGTTTTTATGGTATTATGTCATTGTAAATTGAGTCATAGTTTCAGATGAGAAGACAACTCCTGGTGCAGTACACAAAAATACCACTTATTAAGCTATGAACTATAGCAAGAAAACTGTAATAGTGCAGTGAGTCCAGGCACAGAGACTAAAGTAACTGCAATAAACTGCAATGAATCAAACCAGAGATTTAGACTTTATCAGCCTGAAACAGAGACAAATTCTGAGTGACTGCATTACCTGCCTAAGTCAGATTTACTGGACACCCCAGAGGTGTGCAGCTCAGCAAACAGATTTTGGGCATCAAAATTAAGCACTGATGTTCCCTGTACAGCAAGCAGAAAGCAATGGACCAGGGCAGCTGACTCTGGAAGAAGATTTAAAGTGCCTGCTTGAGCTGCTAACTTTGCTATTGTCTGTGTGCAGAGGGAACAGCAGGAAATTAAATATGCCACCTCCTCCTCAATGCTACAAAAAATGGGGCTACTGAATACAAATTGCCTCCTGGGTGTGCTTTTGACTCCTAAACTTGGCCTAGAAATCATTAGAGGGAGTGCTTGGGGTTGCTCCTGCGCACCATCCAACTTGTTCAAGCACCATCTTGAAGCAAAAGCAAAGTATATGAAGAAAAAAGAATGAAATGTTATTTTAAGGCGAGTCTAGGGAAATGCTGTTTGCTTTAACTCAGACCTTATTTCTGTTAGTATCATATGCATTCACTGTCTATCATAAATTGTATTATTCTAGATAATATTTAGCTTTGAAATATTTTTATTTAATTTCAAACAAATTAACAAAACACTTTAAATATTGGATTAAAGTTAGGTCTGAGTATTTAAAAGGATTACTATTGAAATGATTTCTCAAATCTCTCCAAGGAGGATATTCTTGTCAAGGATGCATATGAAATAGAAATTGGTATAATTCATTGCAGAAACATTAAGAAATTTAGATATTTTCAGACAGAGTATTAGGGGGTTTCTTTAAAACATTCAGTCATACTTTCATGCTTTATTGCATCACTGAAGACTAAATATTGCCCAAATAAAAATTTAACAATCAGTGTTCTCTCAACAGTTCTATAATGTGTGCTTCCTGAATATCTGGGTTTTGGAGGGGGGAGGGTCATTGAGATTGAATGTGTTGAAATCAAACTTTAAAGTCAAGTATTTGAGAGGTTAATAACTATCAAAATTAGAAATTCATTCCCATCAAAAAGCTTTTGCTGTGATAAGCTTTTATGTAACACCACACGTATGACTGAGTAAATTATTATCCATGCTTTCTTGTTATATATATATTTTCATTAATATAATGCAATGAATTTCAATGCCTCCAGTACATGCAGGTGTATGACTCTGTATATAAAAAATATAGCAATTATGATGTAAATATGAGTGTCAATCAGTTACTGAAAGCACTCTCCATTTTCTTAATCTTAAAAATTGCAGGGGGAAATCCTTACTTAATGTATAAAAATAACATCTAAAAGCTGGGAAATGTTTTAAGTTCCTTTCAATTGCAGGGTACAAGGTAATCACCTTGTGGGAACATGCCTCATCATTTCTATGTGTTCGCGGGTGACAAAATGAGATGTCTCCTTTAATTCTTTTGGCAATTGAAGAAAAGTGATCAAAACCTTTTGTTATTCAATCTTAAAGATTAAGTGAGCACATCTGTTGAGTAGTTTTTTAAGTATGTAGTATAGATTTCAGTAATTAGCTAGAAGCAATTTTTTTCCATTAACCTGTAGGCAGAGTACCATTTCCAATATTTATTATCAGACTTAAAAGTTGCAAATGATGTTATCAAAGTTAAAGCCACATGATTATAGCATACTTATAACATTTTTGAATACTTCTAGTGCAGTTTCCTTGCTGTCTAAAATAATCAAGCAGATAATGGATTTCATATTTCACAGTAATGGAAAACTGTCAGGAACATTTTGAGGCATTAATGACTGTAGAGCATAATATGCCCTTTAACTTTTCATCTGAAGGAGAAACATGTAGCTTTTGCCCTGAGCAGTAGCATCTTCTGAATGAATGTTGCAAACAATACCAGGTAATTTGCTGATGAACCGATGTAATTTATGTGAATGTATCTACATAATGAATTTATTTTGTTGCTTCTGCAGAAGCTATCTTTGAATTTATTCACAACAAAAACTGTTTCAGTTTTGCTCTTCAGGTCTTATTATACTAGAATAATTTTTGTGACCTGCTGTGGTGCAAGCTATTTCACAATCTGTTGCAAACAAATGAGAAACAACTTCTGCATCTCCTACAGAAAGCTTTATGGTAGCTTTTGCACTCTCTGCTGATCTATACAAATATTTTTCTTGCTTATTCCGTGAAATGAAAAATCTTTCTTTCTTATCTTGTCTTTTGGATGGAATGCATTCAAAATTACTAAGGCAGTTGTCACAGTCATTAGTCATGGTGGACTACAATTTAATCAACAATGAATAAGTATCAGCATATTTGGCTCCATATCTGACCGTGTCCATTGTGTTTACTGTCTATTGTTTGTGTATTGAGAAAATAATATTTAGATGTTATGCCTTACGGATACAGTATTTATTTTTCCATGCCAAATAACTGCATATGCAAGAAATGGCTAGCTGTGCCTTTTAAGGTAGACTTAGTTGCTCCACATATGTATTTCAGACACATAATTTGCACTGTAATGCTCAAGACTGTAACAATTCATAGGCTTCTTAGGCTTTAGGGGCACTGTGTTTGTGTAAATTGTTGCTGGACACAGAATTTGAGTACATTCTTTTAGTCTTCACTAAGGGTAGTTCAGAGAGCCAGACAAGGAGGAGCACATCCAAAAAAATACTTGTTTCACTTTCCTGCCTCATTGTGACCAGGTTCTTCAGGCACCCTGAGATCACAGCCAGCATCCAATCCAAAGCTATTGAAGGAGCAGAGCTTTCCTCCTTGCTTTGAAATTCCCAGGGTCATTGCCCCAAGATTAAAGACAGTTTGGTTTTCTCAACTCCTTATTCTGTAATTTGTTCATCACCTCCAAAGAAACCAGGAAAGACATTCATATGTCAAAGCTGAAGTTCGTGTACAGTTCTCAGAGCACCTGCTTCGTAGCACAAACCGATTCTAACAAAGAATAAGCATTTCCAGATTACACAGGAATCTTACCAGATTTTTTTCTTCTGGAACATTCCAGACATTTCCAGTCTTGCTTATACTTTCCTCAGCTGCGTGCAAAGTGCAAAGTTACTGTGTTTCAACAGGAAATATCTCAAGAATCCCTGGCTCGTTTCATAGGTGCAATTAAACGTGTTTGAACTTTTGTAGTTGTTTTCTGTTAAAAAACTTAGGCTCATATAGGCTGTGTTCTTCAAAGCTCTTTAGTGTTGATCTATAAAATTCTTTTCAGTTGTTCTGGATGTCCTCTTCTTCATACAAAAAATAAAGACCATCACTAAAAATAAACAGTGAGCCGTCAACCTAGAAGGAGGTACATAGAACTAACAAAAAAGAAAATGTATGTGTGCACATTTAACTGATGAAACAGGGTTTCTCTGTGGGCATTAGAATCTGTGGATTCTAAGCCCCCCTTAAATATGTATGTGTGTGTATGCATGGGTGAGTGTGGCGGGGTGGCAGCTCCTAGTTTGTGGGAGAAGATTCTGCTCACCTTCCTGCTCCTGAGGATGACAGATAGTCTCCATCCCTTTTGCTGAAGTTTGAAGACATGAGGCCAATTTGTTCCTGAAGGTCAGTACATAACATGAAATTTCATAAGTGCTAATAATGGGTCATTATTTTTTACCTTTTCAGTGCCAGTTAGTTACATCGTATGCTAATAATGAACATTAAATGCTTATAAAACTATAAAGGGATCATTTCTAAATAGTGATTGCATGACTCAAAGACACTGATGGCAAACAAAGTATTTTACATACTTTATTAGTAATGAAAATATTCTTCAAATACATGACTCCTCTTAGAACTTGCTTAGCTCCATCAAGAAGGAAATAAAGCTCTTCTCTTTCTTCTTACTTGAATGTCCACACATTAAACAAGAAGTTAAAATTATGTCACAAGAAGTGCCAGCATCCTCTTAAATACTGTTTTATGTTCTTGTAGTGTAGAAGAGATAAGATAGAAGACTTGAAAATAGCCTTGAAAAGAACTTTAAGGAATAAAAGCATGTCGATTTCATAAAAAAAGCTAGACAGCTCTTCAGAAACCCTGACCTTCAATGATACAATACTGTTGTGCTACCCTCAAAGTGTGTATTAGAATTAGAATAACTCCTACAAAAGCATACTCTGCATCTTGCACGTCAGCTTTTCTGTTTGCATTGCTGCATTAAGTTCAATGCACAGTTTTTATGGTTTTGTTTTTTTGTTTTTAAAGAACAAAATGATACAAAAATACACTACTAGTAAGGTAAATATTAAAAATAGTATTAAATCCAGTACACGCAAATATCCATTATCAGGTATCTTCTGGGCATAGACCAGAAAGTAGTATAACATTGTCCACTCCAATTTCTCCAGTTTTGCCCTTCCCACGTTCTGATTCAAAAGTGACCTGTCATAAGAAAAAAGATGTTTTAAGAATGAAAATGAAATACATCCAACCATTTAGCAAATCCTAATGTTAATTAGTTATAATGCTATATCTCAAGAAAGATTTATGACAATACAGGATTAATTTTATGACTTAAATCCTTGCAGTTCTTAGAATTTTCCTGCATTATTTGAATTAGATTTATAATCGCCTGCACAGCTTTACAATACCAAATGGATTCTGGCAATAAGATTACATATTTTCATTGTACAAAGAAAAAAAGCAAATTGAGTGAAATCCTATTATAATAATGAAGTTTTATTATAGTATGTGTTGTGAGTGCACTTCATTTCTAGAAGACATTGTAACTGTTCATTTTTGATCTATTTGTTAGGATTGTTAGGTTTTGGGTGTATATTCTATACATATTTTTACTCTATGTACTATACTCTCAAGTCTTGGAAGGCAGATGCAGGGACTGTGAGAATGAACACATTAGGCTCATTGTAGGAGAGGATCTGGTTCAAGACCATCTTAAGAACCTGAATGTACACAAGTCCATGGGACCTGATGAAATCCATCTGTGGGTCCTGAAGGAGCTGGAGAATGAAGTTGCTAAGCCACTGTCCATCATATTTGAAAAATCATGGCAGTCAGGTGAAGTTCCTGACAACTGGAAAAAGTGAAATATAACCCTCATTTTCAGGAAGGAGAAAATGGATGACCCAGGGAACTGCAGAGCAGACAGTCTCACCTCTGTGCCTGGAAAAATTTTGGAGCAAATTCTGCTTGAAAGCATGCTAAGGCACATGAAGATTAACAAGGTGGTTAGTGACAGCCAACATGGCTTCACAAAGGAGAAATCATGGAGTATGGACCAACATATTTCAGTCTAGCTTACCTGTACTGTACATAAGTTTCTGCAGGTTGTGACCTGACTGCTACAGTGAAACAGGATTTTCCTCTTCCAGTAAGTAACGAATGCCACCTGAAAACTACTATTCTGAAGATTAACAAAATATTTACTCTATAATTTGGGTTGCCTTGGGAAATGCTTTCATGTCCTGCCCTTACATTTTAATCCATCTGGGCTGAAAGAGAAGGAAAGATAGACACCAAGAGTGGTGGGTCTGTCTTGTCACCTCTTTACAGATGCTATCCAAAGATCTAAACATATGAATTAGGAGAAGTTTAAATTGGGAAGGAAGATTCTGAATAAAATGGATACAGGTGTCTATCGTGTTGGTGGATATGAAAAGAAGGTGATTGAGTAGTAGAAGCAGATTTCAAGAGAACTTTTTTTCTAATACAAGGAGAGGACAGTGGAATTCTACGTTGTGATAGTTCTGTCATTCCGAACTGAATTCTGTGACATAATCCTAAGGCTGAAATGATTAGGTTGGTCTGAGTGGTCTATTCACCCAATATGTTTTTTTGTTTTAACTTCCTACTTGATAATTTTGCTGACCATTACCAGGACTAAAAAAACCCAAACAAAACTGGCAAAGCTGGGAAGTGTGTATTAACTTAATTTTATATGATACTGCCAGAATTTCTTAGAGACTCCTAGTTTGACACCTTCACAAAAAAGCATATTAGTGCTATTGGCAAGAAGCTTTGCATTTTTTTTGCTTATGTGAAAAAATGTCCACCTCTCGTATGTACTGGAAGGCTTACTAGTGTGAGTACTGCCAAATGCTACTGGGGAAGAAAGCAGAACAAATATAATTTTCCACAAAGGTAATGAGACCCAATTAACAAAGTTGCAAAACTGCCACAAGAGAGTCAAAATAAAAATCCTAGAGAAATTGATTTAGTGCCGGAGCTCTTACCTGCTGTTGGCTGGTTTGTACTTTGGTCTTGTCATTGACTTCTGTGCCATAATTTAATTATAGAAGTTCATTCTTTCTGGATAGAGCCATTCTTTGAGCAGCATATTAATACATCATCAGCTGTTGATAATCACTAATGATGAATCACACTAATGTATTCTTAGTTCTGCCACACAGGTGGCTTTGCAGATCAATTTCATCAGAGCAAAGACCTGTGACAATGATGGATTACTAAAAGGATAATTTTGATAAGTATGGGTCTTACATAATTTTACATTTAAATAGTATTTAATTTATCTAAATCTTAATTAACAGAACTTCAAATAATATAGCTGGATGACCAACGCAAGTGTTCCTGGAAAATCTGACCAAACACGTAATCCATCAGGGCAAGACGCATACAGCTAAGATAAAAAATGACATCAACAGTGTCAAAGCTATAACTATGAAAGCAGTGAAATGCAAAGTTTCTTACAGGTATTGTATCATTGAAGAAAGTCTTTGTTAAAACTATACAAAAATAGTGCAAAAACATTAAATCAAACCTGACTTTCATTAACTAAAAATGTAAAAGAAGGCAAAACCCTGTAATACCTATTAACAAAAAAAGAAAACAAACAAAAAAAACACCCCAAAAATCCCATTAATTCACCATTAAACTTTTCTTTATTTTTTTAAACTCAGCTGTGATTCCTTGAGGAAATTTCAGAAAAGTAAAGAAAAATAATTCCTTTTGTGATCTTTTCGTTACGTTTCATATATATATCTTACGAAAGAATGGAATTAAATTTTTTTTTGAGAAGCATACTATTTTATGGGTTTAATTTCTATTAGCTTCTTTTTCCATGCACCCATCCTTTGATCTTCAAGAATACTCATTAACTTTAATCTCTCCATCTTTCCCACACAGGTGTTAGCTTTTCTGAACTCCATTAACACTGTACAAAGAATCCATGGTACATCCACAGAATAAATGTGTGCAGTTCTGGTCATCCTCTCTTCAAAGAGAAAACTAGAAAAAGAATGGTAAAAGAAGGTCAGCTTTATGATAACTTCTGTATGGGAGAAACTTAAATGCTAGGACTTGGAACACAGTATTTGTGGAGAAATAGAGATCTAGAAAGGATGTTTGAAAAGCTCAGAAAGAAAACTGTGTAGTATTTTCCCCCAAAGGTAAGAGAAGACATGAAATAAAATTCTGAAGCATTATGTTTAAAACAAACAGCATATTTTTCCTCACAGCACAGTTGAGTCATGGATCCAAACACCACAGAATGCTGTGGAGACCCGAAGCATAAACAGGTTCACAAAAGAAACTCCTGCTCCAGTACTCTTGCCTAAACAAGTTGAAACTGATTTCAGCTTTTGTCCCAGAAAATCTGTAATACTTTTTTTTTCAAAAAAAACCCCAAGAATAATTTATTCTATTCGTACTTAACATCTGCCCTTAAGTATCTTCTATATTAATGTTGCTCAACAGAGTTTTCTGGACTTCTGATCAGACCTACTAGTAACATTCTTAAATAGCACCAGATTTCCATTTCCATTGCTTTCAGTGTTATGTTTGCTATTGAAAATATATTGAATAGCTGCCTTTAGACTGAGAAAGTAAAATATTGTATGTGGGTTAATAATTTCTCTGTGACAAAAAGGAATTTTTCTTTTAGTTAAAGTACTATCAGAATTAAAAAAAAAATCATTAAACATATGTAAATTCAGCAGAAATAAGAGATGATATACAAAATCTGATTTTCTCTGAAAGCTTCATGCAGAAGAAAAGGTTCTACTATTGTGAAAGAAAATGAAAAAAGTTACATTATGGAATTCCTTTTATTTTTCAGTGGCTGAAGATTCTACTTATTCGCTTCTCAAACATGAAACTGTCTTTTCTTCTGCCACTTCTCATGACGTGACACAGAATGGCCTTCCACAGTGAAGGATCAGGGAATCACTAGTACAACCCCATGTTTTGATTATAGCGCAAGTGACATGCATTCTGCTACTCTCATTGTTCCTGTGTCTTTCCTGAAGGGTCTGTTCAGTCCTAACACATGTTAAGGTCAATTCCCTCCCCTGTTCCTCTTCCCTTACTAAAATCAGTATCTAGGCTGAGTTACATGAGTTTGCATGAGTTTGCAAATGAATGCATTGAAGAAACAGCTCTTTGGAAAGAAAGAGTCATTTACAGTCACTCTTTTTCAGGGAGAATAGAATCCAAAAATAATACTGAAGAAGGAGCTGCATAGTTGGGGCACTTAAAAAATGTAATGGTTTTGTGGTTCGTTTTTGTTTGATTGGTTGGTTGGTTTGTTTTGGTTGTGATGGGGTTTTTTTGTTTGTTTTCAAACAACTTAATACAGTTATTCTGTTATCTCATACTTCAATATATAAGAATAAGTAAGCGAGTGAAATTCTCTGTATGCAAGTCACATCTTTCAGTAGTGGGATATGTAATCGTTCTCTGCTATAGTGTTATTCCAATACTGCTTCACATTCATTAATTCCAGTATTGGGGAACATCATGGCTTTATGTCAGAGAAGACATTTCTTTCTAAATGTAGTATCTGTGTTAGAATGGACTGGGGAACACAATACCTAAGATATCTAAGCATCCAACTCAGTCTTTCTGCAGAAGTTCCAGTCCTTTAGCAAAGTCAAGAGTTTGAAACAGCTTATATGTAATCCAGAAGTTATCTAAAGTCTTAATGTATGATTATTGATGCCAATGATGATATCTAAGAGGAAAAAAACTTTGATCACAGACCATAAAAAGTTAAAAATATCTGATGACATCTATGATTGTATAAAAATAAACAAAATTTGCATCTGATGACTAAAAGTACACTGGTAAAGAAGCTGTAACAGCAGAGAAAGACACACCACTGGCCCCATTTCACCTACATTTCCTGAAGTTTAACCTAATTATGCCTAATTTATCTAACTTAATTATGTGTGTTTTTTTCTGCAACAATTTCAGGTATTCATTCCAGGAACCCATTAGTCCTGCTTAAGACAAATAGTGTAATTGATTCTTTGAAGACTAGAATATCTGTTAATATTGAAAGAGCGAGGCTACCAGTTTAGACAAGTAAACTAGTTTTTCATGGCTAAAATTAGATAAAAGAGATAAGGCTCTTGGGGTGATAATCTCTTCCACACTGCTGATACCTAACTGTAGGGATCTAGAAGCAGGTATCTATACTTGAACTAAAGGCTAAACCCCAGGAGATCTTGTCAACATAAGAAATACAATTAGAGAGAAAACTTCTGTCTAAACATAGATGTCTCTTTTTAGAGTGAGCTTAGTAGATGTTCAGAATTCCAGGTTCATTGTTTAGAGGCTCTATTTTTAGCCCAAACAAGGGAGGTTGGAGCCCCAGGTGACATGTGAACACTTGTACATAGGCATCTATTTTAAGCTGTCTGCAGTCTGAGTTAAATCTTACTTGTGGGGCTTACTTGCATTTAAGTTGCTGAAATGTAGGCCTCTACCACCATTAGAGACATCATAAGATGTCCAAGCTA
>JBCJKH010042141.1:13650-24748 GCA_039877255.1 Loriculus beryllinus | reverse complement strand
TGGTTTAGTGTGAGGTGTCCCTGCTTATGGCAGGGGGGTTGGAACTGGATGATCTTGAGGTCCTTTCCAACCCTAACGATTCTATGATTCTATGATTCATTTTTGGTATTGTTAATCATATACCTTTGATACCATACTACATTTTATTTAAGACTCCACGTACACAGACAGGACCTAGCAAGGGAGGTAGAAAGATCAAACATGTTCTCTGAGCCATTACTAACTTGAAAATACCAGATTTTAGCTGTCTCTTCCTTTCCTCCTTTTTGAGAGTAAGTAAACAAGGATGCACCAAGCTTTCAGATTAGAAGTAGAGACAGAGCAGAACGCACTTCTTCTGCATTCTTTTAGATAGGATAATGATCTGATAATAGATAACAGCCTGAAGTGTTACAATGGCTGGTTAGCATACAGCTAATTTTCTCCATGCTTCACCAAAATCCCACTTGTGTTGTCTTCCCCAGTCCTGGCAGAGATCCTGGACTAATGCTTATTTTCCTGGACCACTGAGCTGAATCTTATATTGCCTGGCAGAAAGGCCAGTCAAGTGTTCACTTTAGGAAGCAGCTGAACCCAGCCACCACATTTCCCAGCAGATGTTCAGGGCTGGACCTGGTGACTTCTCTCCTGCTGAACGGAGCTTGCAGCATGTGGGATTCAGTGACATAAACTGATGAATCCCATCGTAGCCATTTGGGACAGTATGCCAAGAAGGAGGTAATTCATCTGCAGAAAATTATTTATACAACAGTTTTCTCCTTGTTTCTCTTAAAGGTGCCCCATGGCTAGAGTTTATGTTTCTGAAAGGCGCTTATTACTCTGAATTTATTGTATATAAAAGGGGCTGTATAGTTTATGGGTTGGTAACCGACTGCTGACCATCACTATTACCTTGAAAGAGTGCTCTTCAGGAAAAGCAATAGCTCATGTCTGTATGTGAATTGTTGCTGTGAAAGGTGATGTAACCAGATCCTAACTGGTCCCATTTTACTGTCTCTGTGGGAAAATCCCAGTTGAAGACTAACCACAATCTCAGATGCATTGTCTATTTCCACATACCATCTTGATTAATTCTGCTACAGCCAGGTTTCAAACCTGACATTTTTTGAGCAATAAAGTTCTGGACATGTTATCAATACGTATCACACATACGTCAGTCCATCCTTCCCTCACCTGTCAGTGCCACCAGACTGCACCACTTCCCCTCCCTGCTGCCATCCATGTTTCCATGAAGGACCTCATCCCTGGTATAACAGTGTCACTAACAGGCCAGAGCTGAGAAGGACAGCAGAGTGGCCAATATTTTGTCTGGTTTCTGTAACTCTTTCTGCTGATATTAATGGATCAACACCTTTTCCCTGGCACCACATAAACTTCTGAAAGCCTCTTCCTTTTCTTCCTAAATCAACTATGGGAAAAGGCATTTTTAACTTAAAAAAATAACCTAATTTTTCAAGACCACTCCGACTCACAAAAGGCTGCTTTTAGACATGTTTCCTCACAACAAATAAGCCTAGAAACTATTGAAGCACATTCTCTTTTATTCATATTTTGTTCTGCATAGCTTGTTCCTGTCAAGATTCCCTATATCTACTTTTGAGGCTTTCCTTCTCAGGCAGAAAACCTGTTACAGCATTTATAAGACAGGAAGATAAACATTTGTTAGGCATACAGACAAGTCAATTAAATTCATTACTGCAGCCTCCCCCAAAATTCTTTAAGCAACGGTCCTCTTATCTCTGCAAGTTGCCACTAGACATGTTTTGAACAAACATCTGCCCCTTCCTTATAAGAAAAATGGGTCATTTAGTATTTGATTAGCAAATATATTCCACAGTTGCCCACATTTTAAAATAGAAATAATACTGTGAATATCAGTATTGATTTCAAGAAGCTTTGTGCTGCATTATTCTTGAATTCATACCATATATCTCACAATTGAAAGAATTCATTATCTCTTGGGAAAGGGCAAGTAAAAGCCCTGTATTTGGGAGAAGACAGGATTAAATAGTCCTCTCTTTTTTTTTTCCCCTCTGATAAAATCCACTTTATTTTGGGCAAGATTCTGGCACCAGTTATGCCTTTTTAGCATCTTAATAATAAAGGTAAACTCTATGCTCACTGTCTGAACATACACAACATCTAAGGGCTTGTCAGAATGAAAAGAAAATAAATTTGATTGCTAAACAATATAATTGCTTTATCTTGCTCTGATTTCATGTTTTGGAGAAGAAAGGTTTCAAAGAGCATCAGATAGTAAAATCTATTTACAACAATTACATACTATTTTTCTGAATTTCTGAGGATTTGGGCGTCTTTTTGTTGTTGTTTTTCTTAATTTGCCCCAAACATTTCATGTCTGCAGAGCCTTCAACACTGTAGGAGTGGAAAAAGTAAAGAAAAAAGACAGAATAGGGGAAAACAGGACTTTTTTGTTTTCTTTTTTAAAGAGAGAAAAAAAAATGTGCAGGACTGGCTGTTGGTGGTTGTTGTTATCAAAAGCTTTCCCCTTTAATAGCTGCTTGCAGAATGTAGACACTCATGGATTACTATAATTGATCTTTTGTTGCCAGAATAACACCTAGGGGAGAGAAAAGCTCTGTGGCAGAGATTGAAAGCCATGTAAAAAGGCGCTGGAGAACCACCAGCATGAAAAAGAGCACTTCATATCAAAACCAATGGTGATGTTCTGCATGGTTTGAAGGATTGTCTTCTGGCTCAGGCACTAGGCTGGAGCTCAGAAAATTTTTGTTTGGTTTCCAGTTTTGTCATAGTCCTTCTCTGACCTTGAGCTTGGGAGTCTGTCAGTTAAATTCAGTCTTTCTATCAGAGAGCAATAGTGCTACGCTCAACAGTATTTCATCTATTTTGACTGCAAGCTTTCTGAGGCAGGAACCGGCTCCTACTGTGTGGTTTGTACAATTAGTGCACTTGGGCTTCTCAGCTAGGGCCTTTAAACTCTAATAAGAAGGATAAGGCTGATTTAGGAGATGGGCTTTTTATTGCAATTGTCAATCGTGTTTGATTACTTCAGATTTGGCATTGGTCTTCTGTAATTTAATGTGAAATACAGAATTCCGAGGTATGCTCAGAAACGTGGGAAATACAGACTTTAAATGACTACCTGAAAAGAGGTTTTAGTGTAGTCTCTTCTTCCAGGCAACAAGTGATTGGACAAAAGGAAAACTGGGGACACTCTTGCAGAAGGGTAGGCAAAAGCAAGCCAAGAGTGAGAAAAGAAAGCCTGAAGGGAACTTGAAGGGAACCTGAGGAGATGAAGAGGAGTCTGCTGAAATATGGGAGGCAGCTAGGTGGCTGGGGTGTCAGAAGGAAGATCACCCTAGGGATCCAGAGGGGGTTGTACAAAGATTTTGCACCTGAAAGTTACTGAATGTTGCTATGTTGGGAATGAGCCTGAAAGAAAAGCTTACTCCACCAGAACAAAAACGAGTAGGGGACACTTCTGTTTACAAACCTATTTCAAATTGGTTTTAAACTGAGCTTCTGCTGTACAGAAAAGAGTTCAGCTAGGATGCTGTCTACAATGTACAATCATGCTAAACTCCACATTTTGAGATTCAAAGCCGTTTTCACTGCTTAGGGTGCTCATTTTAAAGAAATGACCCAAAGAAGCATGTATAGTCCCCCACAAACTCGGGGACCCATGAAGAGCTGTTGTGCCAAAATTGTGATCAAAGGTGTTCAAGTCATTTTGACTTTTTTTTTTAAGAATAATAATAATAATAAAAAAGATAATAATCTGGAGAGTTAGATTACCATTTGGAAAAACGGCAAAATCAGAACCAACTATATCAGATACAGAGAGCTAAGCGATCTGTTCATAAATTCAGGTAAAATTCTCATTATTGAAACCACAAATAGTATTCATCTTCCTCTACTACTGAAAACGTTTTAAAGGTTTATTTTTTAGCTTTTTAGTCAAGTACTTATCTGGGATTTGGGAGCCACACAATTAATTGAGAGGGTTTGAACTTGTATCTCCCAGGAGTGTGCCCACAACCATTATACTGAGGTGGTTTTCTCTTGTTTCCTGCTGTTACTTTTCCAGTCCGTGTAAAATACTTTAAAAGTCACTGAAAGAAAAAGAAATAACCAGGCACTGATAAAAGCAACTTTCCTGAGTCTAAAGAATGGGACATGTATCTGTAAGGATACTCAACTCTAGAAGCCTGTGGAAAGCTAGGGCAATTACTTTAAATGTGAGCACTTTGGATTTTGATTCCTTGTGGACTGAATTTGATACAGTGATTACACCATAAGAAACTTCATTGAAAGGAGAATCTCAACACTACCTTTTTCAAAGGGGTCCACATTTTGCATTTCTCACATTAAAGAAAAAAGAAAAAAAAGAGGAAAAACAAGATATTGCTACTGGAAACAATAGCACCATGAACAGTAAATCTGGTGAAGGCCAAGATTCAAGATCTATGAGAAGCAGGTAGGGTCACTTGGCTTGCTCAGATTGGAGAAGAGAAAGCTGAAGGGTGACCTCACTGCAGTGGACAACTTCCTCAAGGAGGGCAGCAGAGCAGGAAATGCTGATCTCTTCTCTCTGGTGACCATCATTAGGACATGAAGCTGCATCAGGGGAAGCTCACATTGGACGTTAGGAAAAAATTCCTCACTGGCAGGGTGATTGGCCAGCGGAACAGCTCCCCCAGGAAAGTGGGGCACAACACCAAGCCTGTCAGAGCTCAAGCACCATCTTGATGATGCTCTTAGTCGGATGGTTGAGTTTTAGGTAGTCTTCCAAGGAGCAGAGAGTTGGACATGATGATCCTAATGGATATCTTCCAACTTGAGATATTCTGTGATTCTATGATATATAGTGTCTTTAAAATTTTATGTTTAGTTTTATGAATAGTTTGCTACTTCATGCTACACAATTACACCTATTAATTACATTCAGCTTATTAATAAGAAGATTAAAATTATTTCCAGATCCATGCAATAAGTGGATCATTTGTCTTGGCAATGAAGTACTGGATAAGACAGGAGGATCAATATTTCAATTCCTCACAATATGGATATCGAAACAAGATAAAACCTTTTGGACAATTAATCTGGGTCCTTAAGTTTCTATAGAGTAGAAAGATTCTGTAGATTCTGTAGAGATTAGAGGACAGAGCAATGACTGAGAGTGATGGGGAATTAAAGAACCATTTCACATTAAAATGTCCATGGAACAGAATATAAAAACAAATTATTAACCCCAACAATATATCTCAAATTGTGATATAATTCAGTTGAAAGGGTTTTGGTGTAGGTTTTTTTTTGGAGGGGGGAGGGAAAGAGGGGATGGTTGGGGTTTGTTTGTTTGCTTGTGGGGGGTTTTTTGTTCTGTTTTGGGGGGGTGTTGCTTTGGGTTTTGGTGTGGTTTTTTACTGTTTTATTCTGCTACTATTATGATAGATGAGGGGAGGGAGAAAGAAATTGGGAGAAATGAGGAAGCACAAATAATTAGCAAAATGTAAAC
Source organism: Loriculus beryllinus (assembly GCA_039877255.1). Taxonomy (NCBI): domain Eukaryota; kingdom Metazoa; phylum Chordata; class Aves; order Psittaciformes; family Psittacidae; genus Loriculus; species Loriculus beryllinus. The sequence goes on along the minus strand of JBCJKH010042141.1, from coordinate 19,251 downwards.
ATAGTTTTACATAACATGAATTTAGGAGAAAAAGGGGCAATGTCTTTCAGAGATCCTATGGAGCACCTAACTGAGCTGCTTACTTTCAATTTCTGAAAGAAAATAAAAGGAAGAAAAACGTCTGTTGGAATGTTAGAAATAAATTTTACAGAAATGCAAAAACATCACAGATTGCCCTCTGTAGTTCTATTCTCAGGATACAATAATCCTCTCTTTCCATAAACTGAGAACTAGCTAGAGGCTATCAGACCATGAAAATGGTAGAAAAAGTGCTCCCTTTCTGGTTAACTCTGGTAAGCACAGCATCTTCTGGAGAGAGGAGGACCTAAGACAACATAGAAACACTAGTCTGACAAATGGATTTGATGACATTACAACATGACAATACCCATAAAGCAAACTTACGCTTCATCCTTTAAATTACACTCCTGTAGACTGAAGGGTCTATATCATATAGAGCATCAAAAGGATCAGATGCTTCCTTATGCAGTCCATACCAGAAGGTTAACTGAATCTATTTAGACTGTATGCAGTTTCTTTCTGCCTTAGAACAACATTCTTCAATAATCAGAAAGGATTAATGAGCCTTTATTACTATAAAAAAAAACTGTCAGCTGGATGTCACTTAGAGGAAAACTGGTTTATCAAAAATAGACTTTTAAAGACAATTTCAAGTATGGTTACCAATCTTAAAAGAGCTTCAGAAATTACCTATTCTATCCCAAAATACTGTGACCAGAACAGTCTGCTGTTCTGAAATACTATGTAGTGGAACTCAACTCTCTCCAGTAAAAGTCATAAAAGCATAGCATAGCTCACACTTACTTCTTGGAGATCTACACTGGTTTGCAATGACATGCTATAGATGAGAACTAGTGTGATATTCCAAATGATCACAATGCTCATGCTTTCATTTACAGAAAGATGGAAAGAACACATACTAGTGCTTAGAAAATCCTCAGTACAGCTCTGTAAACAGCTAATTTTTCAGCTTGGCTTTTTTTCTTTAATGAAAAGAATTAATTGCAATGCCTAAAAGCTCAGAAATTCAACACTCATGATAAAATTTACTCTAAATATTTCTATTCCCCTCTGGAAGACCGGGAACATTTTTTTTTTTTTTTACAGTACGAGATAGCCAGCATGTGTTTTGTTTAGATAGATACATGTATCAAGTAACTGTTTATTAAAGGAATAAGCCGTTTGTTAATGGCTGGCAACACAAAGGAACCTTAACTGCACAATAAAAAATCCTGCACAAAGTTACAGATCAGCCTCAGTAATACAAACACAAGACACACACAAAACTGCTGCAGAATAAAATAGAGAAAAAAAATCACTAAACTCATGCCCTTTGTTTGAACAAACAGCAAAGCCCTGGTTCACTGTAGGTCCCTCCACACTGAATGATAATCCAGACAAAAAAAACCTAGAAACTACAGAGTGAAGTTAGGCAATTTAAAGCCTCAAAATGTTATGATGTCCTTTGGAACATACATCTCATATGTGCAAATGATAATGTCAAGCAATATTCAGCGGCTCAGTGGTAACAGCTTTTGTTGGTTTTATTCACTACCTACAGATTTGATAGGAAGTTTAATTATTGCCTGTTTTCTCTAATTAAATGTTACTCTGAAAAATATGGCATTTCATGAAAACCATGGGGTTTGCTGGAAACTTCTCTGTCTGTTTCAATGACACACATGTCAAGGATGTTTTGCAGGCCCAAAGAAAATTTTGCAGTAAACTTAAACAAAACATAAACTCTAAACCCCAACTCCAAATAACGAGACAGACCTCACGGCAGTCACTGGTAAAGCCACTCTCCTGAACTCAGACCATGGACTTGGCTGTAGGTACTGCACCTCCAGCCACTCCCTGACACTTTGTTCTCCAATAAACTGCAGCTAAATGTATTTTTGGACTGTGCTAATACTGAAATCTATTGAAACTGGAAATGCACTCAAAAAGAAGAAACTTGAATGTGTCAATCACTAAAAATCACTAGGAATAAAGCAGCAAAGACACCAATGATTTCCCTATTATTTCATGCCTATATAGCTGGTTAATCCTTTCAGACTTAAGTATGTTGACTTCACAATGCTGTCTAATGCACTTCTCTTTTTTTGTGAAATTCTAACACACATGAAATGGATAACAAGTTTTGTAGGACCTGGCTCAAAGCTCTGAGCTTTCCTACTGTTTGGGAAGAAGCACAACTGTCAGGATGTAGCAACATATTTTACTTTACCTTTTAAAATAAAAGCAGACACAGCAAGACAAAGGAACTTTCACAGTGAGGATATAGTTAAAATGTTTGAATAGCGTTTGTACTGAACTGCCAGATTTCTAGCAGGGCAAACTCACATCCAGCACACCAACAAAAAAACGCAGCAACATCAATGACAGGAAAACCTTTTAAAATATTGCCTCACTCCTAAGCCTGGAGAAGTACCTGCTGTGTCAAAAGAGAGAAGAAACGTTCAGCAGCTAGTTCTGGATGCCAAAAAAGTAGCCCACAAACTCTTTGCAGAGAATGCTAGTAAAGTTCACATCACTGCCCATTTAGATCCTTTACTTGTATGCAGCATACTAGAGACTGAATGGAGAGCACATTCTCTTTCACATAGGTGACAGCCATCCATCAGTAATGACATTATGTTCCCTCCCACCTGTTCTAGCTTCTAAACATGACTGTCTGCTGAAAGACTGGCCTCCAGCAGCAATTCTGTGAGCCATGTCATTCCTTCACAGCCTTCGATTTATAGTCAAGTCATGAACATGACACTTCTGTTAGCTTTTCGTTTTCACCTTCTGCTTTTTTGCCCCATAACAAAAATGGTCATTGCAACAGGTGCTGTAGAAATCAGGAAAACTAATAAATAGTTGAATAATATCTAAATACTCTCCTCTATCAGGATGAGTAAGTTTCTGAATTTGTGCTATGTGGAACAGCTGACAGCAGAAATAGTTATAATAGATCACTTTGACCACTTTAGATTTACATAATGGCTTCATCTACTTTGTAGATTGGGTTTGTGTACATTCTCTCTGCCTGTAAAACATGCCTATTAGGTTTACAATACCTGCTTTGAATGGTGTATGTTGTTACATAAACTATACTTTTCTGCGGGCTACAGCTTTAAACACATTTAAGAGACATGTATTAGTACGTTTTTATGTTATGTGCAAAGTGAATTTATGTTCCTGCATCACACATGCACCTTTTGGGTGATTTTATCACATTTTCATTCAATCCACACAGCTTTAATTCACGCAAGCTGACTTTTTATTCTTTTGATACACTCAACCCTTTTTCAGATTTAAAGAACATCATTAGCACCAAATAACGACATTGTAGAACTACACCTAGAAAGCTGATACCTTTTTCACTCTGCTCACCAGGTATTAAAAAAGAAAAACAAACCAAAACCAACTTAGGGTTAAGCTCATTCTAGTTCCAGTCCAATTCCATGGATACAATGGAAGCAAAAATATGGAGCGAAAACAGCCGAAGAGACTGAAAAGAGCCACGTATCAAACACATTAGAATCCCCTCAACAAACACAAACACTGTGAAGGAGGCCATGCTGCTGACTTCTGAGGTCTTCTCATTTGGGAGGGTGTGCAGGACAAGGCTCCAGCAGCCTGGGCTGTGTAGATTCTGCTCAGTGTTCAGACAGAGAAATTCAATACCACTAAAAGTCTAGATATGAGTGGTGTATAACTTAGGAATGGGGCTTGCACACCTTCCCAGAAGGATATGAAGCTACGAAGAAGCCCAGGTCCACTAGTTTGGGGGTCCTAAAAGAATATTTCTGCTTTGACATCACCCAAACTGAATCCCAGTTCAGGAACCGCCTGCCAAATCATCACTTAAGGTGAGGTACTCACAATCCCCAGCCAGTGCTCTTCAACCTCACAGGATGGGTAACTCTGGGAGAAGCCCACCAGGCAGATTCCCCCAGGTCCATGTCCAAGGGATTTCAGCTTAGAACTCCAAGACAGTTCAGTGAGCCTTTGAGCCATCTCTCACATTCTCCTACAAATGTCTTAGTTGATGCAGTTTTGTCAGATTTGCTGCAGCTACAGGACCTGGGGAACATACCTTGCTGTGCGTTCTGGAAGCTTGAGCATCTGTCTGTGACAAAATAACCTGAACTTGCAGTCCATGGAAAGCTCTAAACAGTGAAGTTTCCCATGAACTGGAAATTCTACTTTTTGGCCAGGAATAATATTTTATCATATATTACACATGCGTATCACTGAGGAATTAAAGTGATTTCTCCATTTTGACTACTATCTTACATATCTATTTCTGCCAAGACAAATCTTTTTTTTACTTGAAAAACTGAAGGACTTAATAATACTACTGGATAATGTAAGCATCTGACCATCTTTCATGTTTTTCCCTTTGGTACTTCAAAAAAGGTGGAAAAATGCTACCATTTGTAATCCCCACTTTAAGAGCAAGTTCCATAAGGCAAAACAGGAAGGCTGTCACAAGGAAAACAACTGAAGACGGGCAATTTTGAAGTCAAATTGTGTAGATCAAGATATTTAAACTCTGACAGTGCTGTATCACCTTAAACATTATGCTAAATTATGAGATCATGTATGGGCTGTTGTAGCTTTGTACAGTTTGAGGAATGTGATTAATTTGCAAATCAACAGAGGTACTCCAAGATAATTAGAGCCTCAGAAAATGCTTAGTTTGAATATATTAGCACTTCTTTTTTTTGCAAGGTGGAATATATTGCCATCATTGAATTAAACCACAAGCAAAGTCTGCCTGCAATAAGTGTAGTTAATAGTTTTAAACAGTAGCTGTAATTTACTTGATTTTGTAAAGTAAGTTTGCAAATAAAATCAAACCCACAATTAGCTGTCATTTTGTAACTCTCTCATATTTTTTCAAAATAGGTTAAACACAATAAAAGTTTATAAATGTTCCCAGTTGTCAAGGTAGATGTTCCAGCCCCACTAATGCAAGTTGTTTCTCCTTATTACATTACTTGTTAGACTTCAGCTACACCCTCACACAAATGCTTACATATGGAAATATACGTACATCTTTAGTTAAGGATGAATTGCAAGTTGTTGTTTTTTTTAACCAAATATTGGTTGTAATCGTATTTGTCAGTGTCTAGTCAGCCTCTCATTTAAAGTTGTCCTGATTCTGCTTTGGTGCTACCCATGAAATAAATGTTTCGTCACTAACCTTTCAGGGGGATTCTACGGAGCCACATGGCTGTAAATGAAAAACTGATCATGAATAATTAAATAAAATAAAAAAAACAAATTATAAGAAATCCAAATAATCCAAGTGCACAATGAACTTGGCAGCACACACTCCAGCTTCTCAAAAATCTTAGGGGATGGCTGTGCTATTAACTACAAAACATCAGTGAGTCCTTCTTTGTTCAGTCTGCCATTTCTTGTAATTGAATTAGGATGCACATTTTTCATGCTTAAGGCTCCCAGGTAATTATGCATTCTCCAAATACTTACCTGTTGACATATTTTCTCTGAAGAATGATGCTGTTTGGTCTTTTCCCATTTCATCAAAACAGATCTTCAAGTAGTTAAAACCTGTTGAGC
>JBCJKH010042141.1:1098-13550 GCA_039877255.1 Loriculus beryllinus | reverse complement strand
TTCTCTGAAGAATGATGCTGTTTGGTCTTTTCCCATTTCATCAAAACAGATCTTCAAGTAGTTAAAACCTGTTGAGCTCAGCAGGCCATGCCATCTTTTAACTTCCTTAAGCACATCACACTTGCTGTATGATGGGAGTCTTCGAGCAGCAGTGAGACTCAACAAATAACTCATTGTTTCAAGCTCTTTGCAGAGCTAAAAATAAATAACCCTAAAAAGCTGATGATTTTTGTCACCTTTGCTTTGTTACTTACAGTGAATGGCAACTCCTGAGCTGGATAACTGTAGCTAAACCCAAAAGTTACACTTCAGGGAAAAAAAAAGAAAGCGCTTATGTTTCCTTGAATGGACTTGTTTTGTAGGAAATGACCAACCTGCTCTTTTATTTCTTTTTCACCCTACAAAGCACGATTCTTGGAGTTGGTGGGAAGAGTTACTACAGCAACTAACAAGACTTGAGCTTTCATAAGGTAAAAGAGGGTTGGCTGCTCCCACACTTCGCTAAAAAATCACTTCAAAGAGTAAGAACAAAACAGGAAAAGAAAAGATGGTGAGGGAATGGGGGGAATCAAGGCATGAGCTGCAAAGTAATCAAACCACTTAACTGAGAAGTAATGAGAATGTTTCAGGAAAGTGACACTACTAATCCCATCTTCCATTTTAGACCTTATGCTTTTATATCCAGATTACTGTGCACAGCAAGCTGTCTTGGCTCCTGGGTCTTCCCTTTGTCTCTGCTATGACAATTACAACAGATAGTCCTTCCAGCCATTCCTACTCTCTACTGTGTAGTCTCCCTCATGCACTTGCTGTTTCTCTTTCTGCCTTTCATTATTTGCTCAGGCTTTCAATCCCTCTGTGACAACATTCACAGCACAAAAGGTTGCCATTACATTTATCCCTATTTATCCTCCTTTGATGCTGAACTGAATTTTGTTCTGCTAGCATGAAGAAAGCTAGATTTGTCATCATCATCATCTTTATTTTACTTAAATCACTCTGCACATAACTGTAATTTATTTCCTAAATTTGTCAAAGCCCTGTACAACCAAAAACTTTTGACCAAACCCTTCCACTATTATTTTTCTAGTGAGGAAAATGAGGTAAATGCAGGTATGTTTGCATCCAGAATGCCTATTGGCATTTTCCTCTTGTACCTTGAGAGCCCCCTAGGAGGTGCAGAGTGACCAATTAGCCAGCTGTGTATATAGATAAGGAAGAAAAGAAGTTCACATAATAAAGCTAAATTATGTTTTGTTTCTTTTCTTAATTTCATAGAATTAAAAAAAATAATAAAAAAAAAGCATAGGTAGGAATCATTCTTGAAGTCAAATTGATCAGAAAAAGTATCAGAAGGCTGAAGACGAATCAGGTTATAAAACATTTTGATCAGTCCATTGCCTTAACAACTCCAACTCCTAGAGCCATTAACCATCATTGTATTTTAGATTGAGCTACAAGGTATCTGCAGATTGGCACTAACTGAGAAAGGTGTCTTGCAAAGATAGCGCAAATGCAACAGAACCAGATTATTTCTGATTTCCTATGAAGTTGATTCAGTGACAAGAAACTGAAATCTTCCAGAGTGTGGCACTGACACGATATATTTATCCCCACCTTCAATTTCTCAGGAAATCAGAACGCCATTACATCTCAGAATGCTCAAGCCCTATCAGGGCCATCCATACTGTACCCACCTCACAGCAGACATTAACATGACTTTTACAAAATAATAGTTAATTATGACTCACCATGCTTTTGGAGCAATAAAATAGTGTTTACCCCCTTTTATAGAAAAGTATATTGAAACTAAGCTAAATCATTTGTTAAAAATCATCACTGGTACGAATCTAACATTCTACAGGGCTTATGACATTGACCACCACTACACATGCACAGCAGCTGAGCAGGCCCGTGCTACCAAACTCACTGGGAACCTATGCAACAGCATCACCAGAGCTTCGATCACTAAAGTGACAAGGGGAAAGACTATTGTGTCCCAGTGGCAGCCCCCTCCACTGGGACTGGAATAACTATTACCTTCCCAAATGTACTACCAAAGCAAACTGGGCCAGCAGGAGTTCACAAGGAAAACATGGAAAAGTATAAGGAAGAGCTCACAGAGAAGGGAAATGACATATGCATTGAACTGTATGTGACACAGATGTCACAACAGTCGGGATGATCATTGTGCCATTGTTCAGCCTCCCAGTGAACACAGAGACAGCAGGAAGTATAGAGGATGCTATCTAAAGTTGGTTTCTGCGAAAGCTACATATTTGAGTGTGGAAAAAGGGCTGCTCTCTTGAGAAGTCCTTCTTGAGGACTATCTACCAGCTACTCAGCATTCAAAGATGATCTTACTGAATAAACCTGTGTTCTACTCCCTTTTTCTTGGGAATGAAAAACGAAAGCCCAGCACATGCTGTTTCCCAGTATTAAGTAGGTTTTCAAACACAAGCTTCAGGCTTGGATATGTCAAAAAGAAAGTGCTAATAGCACAGGATCAATAATGTCCTTGTGACTCAGGATAGAGGTCAAATCCATACTCTTTAACCTGTTACCAAATTTTGACATGGCCACTGATTGCTGATGATCTGCTAAAAGACTCCACTAGCACAGGCAATGTAAAAGTCTTACCACTTCAATTATGCACCTCAAACAGGACCTTAAAAGTAGACAGCAGATGCTATTTTCCCCTCAGAGTCATATACTGATTTTGAAGATCAATATAAGCACTCTCCTTCCATTCCGGTTGCTACAAGCGATCTCCTGAAGAAACAATACAAGAACCCAGACCTTAAATTACTTGCTGCACCCCTCTTCTCTAAAGGGAAAGATATTTGAATAACATACAGCTCAGAGAAAAGTTTAGGCTGAGCCCTACATTTTGCTCTTGTTAAGAATAAAGGAAAAGATTTCTCAATCACTGAAGAGGTGAGAGTGTATTTTCAAACGAGGCCAGCCACAGGCCTGCTGTGTGGACATCAGAGCAGGGATTCAATGTACATACTTATTAGGAGTCATTACTGGTAACAAACTAGGTCTCTCTAAGTATCTTAGAAATTAGGGAGCTGCAGTATAAACAGCTCTCTCTGCAAAAAGAGCTAGCAAGAAGCGTGAGGATCCTGTTCAGTTTTTCAATACTAGACATGCAGCATCGAAGCTTTCTTTCATTCTTTGATCAAAGGAGAAAAACTGTAGTTTGGTTAATTGGGTTGGGCTGTGCTTTATCTGATTTCCTACTTTGACTTTATATAATGTGTTTCTACAAATTGTTGGCATATAAACTGAAAATCCAATCTCAGAGCAAACCAACAACCTCATTCAACACACAAAGAAACCATTCGCAAAATTGAATGTCCTTTACTCAGCTCCCATTAAACAACAACCCCACACTATATCCTGCAGAAAACCCTTAAATTTTGTCCAAACTTCGTCCTTCTCTAGAGCTGGAAGCCAGCCCCATTTCATACTCTAAAGAGCCACACATTCAGATGAGCGTAATAAACCAGCAGAATTTGAAAGGGCTGTGCTTGTTTTACAAATGTACTAAAGGCAATGTATTATCTCATTATATCAGTGAAGAAAAACAGTGAAAACAAAAAATATCCTCATATTTAACTGCTCTTTTGGCTCCAGTCTTGAAGCACTCGTGTGTTTTATTCAATAGCAATATTAACTGCTATGGGCATGTAAGTGTTCTGATGGATCATAACCTCAAAATATTTGTCAACAACCACAAAAGGTATGAAAGATTATTCCTAGATTCAGACGATACGGCTGAACATAGGTTTCATGTTTTATGCAAGCCTGAATTACATACATCTGAAGGGAGCTATTCAGTTTAGAGACTTGCAAAGCTCAATTTAAAAATTATATCATAAGTTTTGCACTAACAAAAAACTGAAAGCATAACACCTGTAATTTATTGCATAGCTAAACATATTAAATATGCATAATGATTAAATTGGGAAAGAATAAAAGCTGCTTTGAACAAGAAATTCATTATAAAACCCAGGTCTCAGCCCAAGAATGGATTTCTGCACTGTAGCTATAAACTCATAAAAATGACTCTCAAAACCAGGAATTCTATCACACCAGTATTTCTTTCATGCATTCTCACAGTCACTGTCATTATATCACATCCTTTAGATAGAGCAGGGTCAGTAGCATCTTGCCTGTTGCACAATAACCACTTACATACAGGAACCTAACAGAGGTATAAGGCATTAAAACATTTTGTCATTAAATTACTAAATTGAAAGATTTTTTTTTCGGTAGTACTCCTACTTTGTGGCAGTACTCAAACCTTGGCTTTGGATTGCAACCCTAACATAACACCAGAGAAAAAGCAGCAGTGCAGTGGCGGTTCTGAACTTCAAGCACCTCTATCAAGTAAGAATCCTTAAGAAAACGGCCCATCATTACATGGCAAGTAGAAAATCACCTGCTGACAAGCTCTAATCTAATTCAAGTTTTTAGTTATATAATAAACTTTACTCAAGTGTATTAGGAATGGCTAAAATGGAGGAGGCAAAGCATTTAAATACTTTGACAGGTAGGCATTTAAGAGCTAAGAAACTACATTTACTTCTTCTCATCATAAGCAGAAGATTAGGAGGGTGGGAAATAAAAGGAGAGAGACACAGGCAATATCTGAGACTATCAAGACCACCAAATACTACGTTCAACATACCATATAAAATAACATCTTATTACAGCAGCATAAAAACCTGGAAATTTTAGAACTGTTAACATGTTAAATCTATCCATTGCAAAACAGGATACACAAATACCAGAACAACACAATTTTTAAAAGCCCTATGAAACATTCAGCTCAGAATGGCACAAAGAACAGGAGTAAGCATACACATTTTGCTTCTTCAGAACAAACATAATGTTATTTTAAAGTCAAGATAAAGCAAAGTGTCTTCCTCTCCCCCATAAGAACAAATACACGCTAATAGCCCAAGCTCAAGAGAGTTGTGCAGTTCCTACCATCGTCAGATCATTCAAAACATGCACCTCAGACAGACAGTGGTTTCCGGTCACCTGTCTTGCATCAAAGATGCTTGTGGTATGTCTGGTGCACTGTATGATAAGTAAATAAAACAACGTGAATTAAAGCGAGGTAAAGGTACTTCTAAGAGACGGACATTCCTGGGGATAGCACATATGCTATCGATTTTTTCAGGAGATCCCCTGATGTGAAATGGGGGCAAAAGCAATCAGGAAACTGCAGTAGGGGGAAGACAAAAGAACTAGAGATAATCCTGCTGACTATTCAACTGCTGAAACTGTTTTTCTCACATTTCTTTGAGCATAATCAGAAGTGGAATGGAGGTGCAGAAAATCACTCCAAAAAAGCCAAGAACAATAAGAAATTTGAAACTGTGCTTCACAGTCCCCTAGATCATTCTAAAGTTAGCCATAAACAATAGACATCACACACACATTTGACACTTTCTTTACAGGATGACACTTAAAATAGGTACTCAAAAGCCATTGAAGGTCTTTGGTTATGAAAAAGCGTTACTGAGATACAGGATGGACTCCTTGTATGGTAGATGCTCCATCTTTCACCTGCCAGGAAGGAAAAAACTGAGGATAGCTGGCCTTGCAGATTAGGAGGCTGGCAGAAGTGCTGTGCCCAGAATACACTTGTGCCAAGCAGCTATGTTTGAGAGGTATTATTTTCCTGGGAGCTCTAAGGACAGTTGTGCACTGTTGGCAGATATGAGTCACCACTTTTCTCTCAGGGTAACCTATGACTGTCCAATATGTTCTTCATGAATATTTAGCAATTCAAAGTGTTTATGCCCACTAATACTCTTGTACAGCAGTTCTTCTGTGCTTACTCCTCCAAGAGTTTATTTGTAAAGGAAATAGGACAATATTCAAACAAACAAACAAAAAAGCCCAACAAAACCCATAAACCAGTTACCTAAAAACTGGACTTCAGAGCTTCTCAAGAAAGGGGATGCTGTGCTGCACTGAATGAGATACAGTAAAGATGATCTCACAAAATCTAGTGGAGCTGCTCACTATCTGCTTGAGACTGATATACATGAAAGTCAGAAACAGTTCTGGATGCCAGACCTTGGTGCACTAGCATCTTTCTGATCTGTTACCTTTACAGCTGTAGGGGGAAAAAGCACAAGAATTTTCCATCAGCCCTAAAGTAGCCCTTATCTGAACATACCTAAAAATGCTTGTATAGGTATTAATGCAGACTGACATTTAGTGCCTGCAAACACACAAGGAGCAGCATCTATAGGGAGCTGTTATTTAGGCCTATTCCAGCACTGTATCAAAGAGATCATGAAGTACTCCATCTTCCACATTTTCTTTCTTCCTATTTGTATTTCTCAATAAAAAACAAAGGGGAAAATAAAGCAAACAATAACAAAACATTCTCAACATCAGTCACTCTTCTTAAGTCATGGTATCAAGGTATCAATTGGCATAAAATTTCCCAGTTTCTCTTAAGTGAGTGAAGAGACAGATTTACAGTACTGTAGATCTTGATCATCCTTTTGAAAATAAAATCTCTTTATGAAATGCATATTAAATCCCATTCTGTTGTGTTCCACCAATCTGTGTGACAAGTGATGTGCAAACTAAGAGGGTAGACATGCTCTCTGCTCCAGACATTGTTCCATAGTATGTTATCAGACTGCTTTAACACTGAAAGCAGTGTAACTTGCTTCTCTTCATCTGTTTTCAGGTTGAACAATGTTTCCTTTGCAAATACTCTAATTTACATACCTTTCCTTTGCAAGTAATGCTAATCACACCAGCTCTCCCTGCAATATTAATCTTTGATTTACTAGTTTCCTGAAGCTGAAGTACAAGGTCTGGAGAAGCAAAAAATGCAATTACGTTTGTTTAACACATAGTCCTATCATGTAACTCTTACCAACGTCATATCCAACAAGGCAAATTAGAAATATAAGTCCAGTTAATTTCAGCTGACACTGCTGGCTTTGCAAAATTTAAATCTTCAAACTCAAAAGCACAGGTTTTTTTCTTTTCTTTCTATTACCTTAGTTTCTCTTAATGTTCCATGCAGCTTTACACACTGCCTGAAGGGTACAGAGCACCTGGAATGAGATTTTTAACTCAGCAAAGACAAGCTGCAGATAGGAGTTTGTAACTTGTTCTTAGGCACATCTCCAAAGGAGATCTCCAGTGAGTGTGACATTTCATATATGCAGCTGCTTTAAATTTTTGCTTGGGACTCCTCAGCATACCCTGGCCATCCCTCCCCTTTCAAAAAACTGAAAGAGTAAATGTATGCTTGGATATAGCCCTTCCCTAACTTTAGACAGTTTCTTATAGCCAGTAACAATTTTCATACCAGCAGACAAGGCTACTCTGAATTTTGTGCTTTCTGCTGTATTTTGCATTTTAAAGATGCCAAAGGTTAGCACTTCAAGTCACACAACTTTGTTCAGTTCCACTGCCTTTAATGGAGCCACAATAATCTATTCCAGGCTATGTATGAGGATATGTACCAGTGGCTTATTTTCAAGCTATAATAAATAAATAAATAAATGTCCCCAACTGGCCAAATAAAATAGAATCAAATTCAATTTCTATTCAAATCTTTATTTCCCTCCAATAAATAATAAAATCCTACAGCCTATAATGCAATTCGTATTTCCAGTGCTATGGAGGAGGAGGACCAATAGAGCTTTGTACCTATGAATGTATTGCACATAGCAGTGCATTTCAGTGAAATCCCCAGTGGATCAAAGCAGACATCAATATATCTCTAACAGAAACAGGCAAATGACTGACTGCCTCACCAAGTGCTATCCCTTTTCAGTCTTTTAAATATACCAGAGATTTGTTTCTACACCATGAGATTCTTCCCAAAGGATGATATATTCAGTATCTTAAAAAATTATACACCACTCAATTAAGTTTACTTAGCTCTTTCTTACTGCTATTTTCTGGACAAAACTAAGAACCTTAAGCTCTGACGTATCAAGGCAGGAGATTGCTCATCACCAGTGAATATTCTGTTGCATCACCCAGCCCCAGGCTTACTATATACAGGTGAAGGATAGAAGTCTGGTTGCACCATAAATTATTACCTCTCTTTCTTATTTCTTGCCAACATACACAACTGGTTGCTACTTTCCTAATGGGGAGGTAACAACCCCAAAAAATTCCACCTAAAAAGAAAAAGAACCCACCCTGCATAAAACTCCTGTAAGCATAAGAACGGAGATAAAAAGGTAGCATACTACTAAAAGTCACACATTCCTAAAAAGATATACCCCTGGTGTATCTGTGCTTTGGTACACTGTATTTTAAAAGCTAGTGTTATGATATATTGAGAGGCAGTATATTACCAAGCTTAAGAGAGAATATTCTATGGTCACAGACATACTCCGGAGGAAAAATCTGGAGCAGAGAGATCTTCTGTCCTTGCATGTAAATGTTCTTCGTAGGATGTGCATAGGAAGAGAGACCCTGTCCCTTGGACACATACTTGTGCCTTAAGCTGCAATTCAGAGTTATTATAAGATCATTGTCATAGAAAAAGTCCTCCATTAGTGGAGAACATGAAGGTTGCTCTTGTTCTGTCAAGTACCACCAAGGTAGCTGTGCATACCTGCCCCTCAGTGCACTCAGCTGCTGATGGTGGCAAATGATGCTCAGAATCTCATCTTCCATTTCTCATTATATTATTCAGGTTGCACACAAAGACTTCTCATGACAGTTCCTGATCTTCTATCTTATAACAGGTGTCATATATAAACTGTCTCCCAGAGTAAAAAAAAAAAAAGTTAAACTGAAAGCAAGTCTGACACTATCTTCATCTATTATACAGTGATTTATTGCAGCTTGGTAGTTGGTCTCAAAGCTTTCAAGACAGGCTATTTTATGACTTTATATCTTTCCCTCCAAGTGGTCTACAGCACTCAGATCTTGTCAGTGTGCTCACCACACACAGCCATAAAATTTTCCTGTCTGATTTTAAACCACTTTCCCTGGTGTTAGGGAGACAATTACCTGGAAAGATACAGCAAGGATGACATTACTCTTACACAGCTGAAGGCACTAGTGTCTCCTTATACTTTCTGGATTCTTATCTGGGGATGTAACAAACACTGGATCATCCTACAGCAATACCATCAACAATTTTCTTCCTATAATCTTTAGGTGGTCAAAAAACTGTAAAGATCCTTTACAACTGCATATAATTCTGCCATAGTGCCTGCATCAATCTAATTCTGCTGAGGTTGGAAGGCTGCTTTAACAGAGGTTATCACTCAAATTTACCAGGAGAGCAAAGATGAACGGAAGTTAGCAGCTTCCCTCATCTGCCAAGCCTCTGCCAGAGCTGTTCCTTGTATTCCTAGACATAAGGGACCAACAAGACCAGTTAAAGTTTGTAAAATACCAGGGACCATAATGGCTCTTATGTCAAATTAGGAAATTATTACAAATCTCTCCATTCCTACCTTTACTAATTCCCTCTTTACCCTGGATTTTGAGACAGGACTATGCAATAGCTTGGTACAGACAAGGACAGAAGTTACAATTGCAACAGAATATTTGTTAGTTTCATCCTTTATGTCATTATAATTTTAATAATTTCAAAGGCTCCAAGCATCCGTGATTGATGCCTTTGCCTTTAGACTGGATATGAATGTAAATTAATTAAACAGGGGGAATATGGAAGATGGAGTAGAAGCCAAATTCTGCTTGCTATTACGTGAGCATTAAGAGCATGGAGTTTTAATTTGATAAAAATCTGAAGTAAGAAAACACAACTGAAATAAAAAAATGCTAATAGCTCTTAAGATGAACATGTTTATCATGCACCTGGAATATTTCAGCTGTCATTTAGGCAGGATTTTAGTTTGGTTTGAAATATACTTAGCAGCAATTGTGATAACTGTAGTCTGGAGGTTACTAGCAAACTGTTAAGATTAGTCCACTTTTAAAATAAGTAGGTTTGTGGCCACAACAAATTGAAAGCTCTGTGAAGTCCACTTGGCACCTTAAAGAAGGAAGATGGGAGGAAGAGAAAGAACTGCTATTAGTGTGGCAGGAAACTGACTGGAGTACAACAGAAAAGAAATGCACAGAACAGTGGGTGAGTACACGGAAGCAGAAAGGATCACGGGTTTTCAGAAAGTTAACAGAACAGCAGAGACTTTCACATTGCCAGATGTCACTTTTGCTCTATTATACCTCTGCACCAAATCGCCAACTCAGAAGCAAATTTGACCCCAGCAATATGCAGCTTGGCACAGCTATAATGAATCAGGCATAAAAATGTCAAGAGCAGTACTGGAAGGGCATAGGAAGCATAGAAAGCAAGATGATAGGGCAATAGTGCTTAAATGATCTAAGACGATACAACTATAAGGAATGTGATGCCATTTAAAAAAATGGGCCACTGAAGCTGAATAGCAAAGAAGGAAAACAAGATGAATTAGACCACATAAGTGTCTCCAGATAGAATTCCATCTCATGAGATGTTTACAACAAGACTCCATGAAGTAGTAAAGAATATACTGTAGGAAACAATATTCCAGGTTAAAGAAGGTCTTTCTCTGTCTTCAACTCTGTTCATTACATGGCACCTCAGCGAACTAAGTAGGGGAAATAAGAAAAAGAAATGTGGAGGGGAAAACTGGCTAGAAGCAGCATCCTGTTCGCACAGGTGAGAAACAGTAGGAGCTTTCCAGCAATAGTGAGCACTGAGAACATGTTCTCAAGACAGTCATTTTATGTAGGCTACATACAGAGAGCTGGGAAAGAAAAAGGGAGTATTGTAGGAAAAGGAAAAAAGTTGTACTGTTGGGAACAGGCCGTACAGATTCAAGACAAGCAAAACCATACCATACCTATGGTAATTTGTATAATTACTGTCATACCTACAGGTCTGCTGAGGACAAAAAGATCAAAGACTAGACTGAAAATGAATGAATACATCAGAGGATGAGCAAATGCAGCTTTATGACAATGCACAGACTCACAGGCCAGGCAGAAATGCAGATGCCAGAACACAGGCACAGCTCAGCTCTCTATGCCAGGACTGTGCAAGGGCAGCTCAGCCACGTAAGACTTGTTGCAGGCACCCAAGCGAGAAAACCAGAAAGTCAGACAAAAGAGGAACAGTGGAAAGAGAGGGCTCCGCACTCCTTACTGCCAAAGCTAAGGAGAACCATCCAACCACAGCGGGATGCCAAAGTAAACATCCTAAAAAAGCCCAACACAATATGCTGGTTTGTGGAGCCAATGGAGAGCACTGATAAACCCAATACTTTCTGCCAGGTTGCAAACTGGTAAGGCCTCAAGAACACACAACCCCTTTTCAACAGGCATGCACTGGGCCGCTGAAACTGTTGACTGGACTCATGAGGGACAGAGACAAAAGAAAGAGGAGTATAGTTATTGACCTCGGATTAAGAGTTACTTCACTGCTACATTAGAAGCATTGTTTGTCAGAGCTGGAAAATAATATTTGCTGACACAGTCACAGAGCGTTACTTTGATATGAAAATGTCAGTGAACATCTCTTTCAATTATTCCTCTTTTCCTAGTCTAAGCCAGTATTTATTTCACATAAACCCAGCATTATCCCAGTTTAATTCAGAAAATTACTCATATCAGTGAAGCTGAATAAAAAATGAGGTAGTGCAAAATGTTACAAAATACAAAACCCACGTAGGACATTTAGGATTGATCTTCACAAAAGGAAAGATGACTGCCATCCAAGCTAAAAGGCCTCATTGTAGGTTCACTGATTTTAACAACAGATAATAAACAAGATGATAAATATTTAAACGCTTCAGGAAAAGTTTCCATGAACTACTTCGTAGGTTTCTTGCAATGGAAGGAATAGAATATTTTTAAATCAGCTGATGGCAAACTAAGACCTTTAGTTTGCACTTTCTATAAGGCACATAAACTGTTATGTTTGCCTGCAGTGGAAGTGCTGAGTTTTAAATACAGATGCCAAACACATCGATGCACAGATGTGTGGGCATTACATACAAAAAGTCAGCACACAATACTATCAATTACATCATCAGAATCACCTCCTCCTTGACAAAACAGGGAAATCTGAATTTCGAACACCATAGACTAGCTGGTCACTAAGTCAGAAGGATCTGAAAGAGGGATCAAAATACAGTCATATATTTCTTCTTGCACCTTTTACAAAACCATCCATAAACACAGTGAGGCTTACCTCTCTCTTCAAAATGTCCACAAGATAGAATAGTTTGGGTGGAAGGGGAAGCAAGGGTAAATTCTGATCATGGAATGGAAAGCATTCCAGCTGGAGTCAGACAGAAAACAACATAACACTTGGGCAAGGTTTTCAATATTAAAAGCAAAGCTAAACTGTGCTAAAGCATGCTGGTGGAAAGGCAGTAAGAATATCATCATGGTAGAAATCACACATGGGGGGCAAA
>JBCJKH010042130.1:0-11106 GCA_039877255.1 Loriculus beryllinus | reverse complement strand
CTGGAGAAGAGAAGGCTGTGTGGAGACCTCATAGCAGCCTTCCAGTATCTGAAGGGGGCTTATAAGGATGCTGGGGATGGACAATTCATTAGGGACTGTAGTGACAGGCCAAGGGGTAATGGGTTAAAACTTAAACAGGGGAAGTTTAGATTGGATATGAGGGAGAAATTCTTTCCTGTAAGGGTGGTGAGGCACTGGAATGGGTTGCCCAGGGAAGTTGCAAATGCTCCATCCTTGGTGGTGTTCAAGGCCAGGTTGGACAGCGCCTTGGGTGACATGGATTGGTGTCAGGTGTCCGTCCCCATGGCAATGAGTTTAGAACTGGATGATCTTAAGGTCCTTTCCAACCCTAACTATTCTATGATTCTATGTTTCTATATGTTCTTGGGAACTGTAAGTGGTTAGAAATGTTAGAAAGGTTTTGCTGACTATGCCAAATAAATGGAACAAGGAATCCACTGCAATATAAGTAGAAGTCTGGTCTCTCTACGTTTGAGAGTTCAGTCAGAAGGCGAGGAGAATAAAGATAAATATATAAAGACTGTAATAAATTAGCTAGAAAATCCTCCATCTTCACTTTTGAGGAAAAGCATTCATCACTTTTAGAATATCTAGAACAAAGTGGGTCTTTCGTCCTGAAATGAAAACAACCTTTTCGCACCATCCATTAAAATGATTCTTCTTCCTCTTATTCCAGGAGTCCTAACTGGACTTAGGTTAATGGAGGAAGGCTTGTAAAGATTTCCTCCACATACACAACTATTTAGAAAGTTCTCAGCCCATATCCTAATCGAACTTTGTGGACATCTTGGTCCTTGCTTGTTTGCTAAGGCCTCAGTTATGAGGCCAAAGCCAGGATTCAAATTTATGGGAGACAGATCTAGAGTGTATGAGATTGTTACCTTTCATAGCTGACCTTCCTCTACTTCACTGTTCTTGCTTCTGTTCTTCATGTAGCATATTATGCCTCCTCAACACATGGGACTATGCTCTAGTAGAGTCAGTAGAAAATATTTTTGATATAAAGCTTTGCCAATAAAACAGTCAGCCAAACACCCCTTCACAACAAAAATCTCATGCACGCTTCAAGGTTTCCTAGTATCACACTATACCAATCTGGTCAAAAGAGTCCCCACTGCAATGTCATAAATCCTGAATATTGAGTACTCACTGACATGAACCCATCACATTCTGTTTTGTATGTATTACTAAGGTAAAAGCCAATGTCAGTAGCCATAGGTGTCTACCAAGGACACCAAAGAAACTTTTCAAATGCTTATAGAAAAATTTAAATAGAAAAATAAAAATAAATTAATTTTAAGGAAAAACCCCAAACATCAAGCCATATGCAATGCAAGTATTTGTATATCAAAGAAAGAGGTGTGTGTAAAATAATTAAAAATCAATTAAGGAACCAAAGTACCTTTTTTAGCAAATTACAGGGGATAAAAGTTACAAGTGCATTACAGGTTGCTAGAAATTAATTGATGTCATTTAGTATTGATATGTAATTAATTTTAAAAAGTAACTTTCATTTCCAGTAGAAAAGCTTTCCTGATTATGTTCTGAAACTCACTCCAGTAGAGGAGCTACAAAGGCATTCCCCTCCCTCTTTTGACAAGTAGCAATCTATATCATCTTAGACTGACAGGTAATGGTTTATATCTACATAATTTTAAACCAATTACTTGTCTTGTCTTTTACATTATAAAAGCATGCTTTTAGTTGTATAATTTCTCCCAAGAAAAAAGTTGTATCAAACTAAATAGATACAAGAAACAAAATAAGCAGACATAAGTTCTGAAACAAATACGAGGCAATTTGTTTTTACATAGAAATAACAGTCTAAATTCAAGATTAAACTTAAACGTTTTATTGATTTTGTAGATCCAGCCTTTTTTACATTTTGAACTGGATGAAAATGTGTTTATAGCCAATATACTCGTCACATCTTTTATTTTCCTCTTTGCAAATTTTTCTGTAAATCCATAGCTGATTATGGCAGAAAGGACCCTGTAATACTGGTTGTTAACAAAGCCATCAAGAGCCAGTAGTGTACCCTCCTGGACTACCGTCCTGGCAAAGCAGTGGCAGTGGGCTAGCTGATCTCTAAAGATCCCTTTCAACCCCTGCTGTTCTGTGATTCTGCAAATAAAAGTAATTCCCTGTGTCCGAGTACAACCAGTTGAGATTAATGTGTGTGCTTAATTATTTTGTTGCCTCAAAGGTCAACACAAAAAAGATTTGAAATTGTGAGGAAGATACACATCAGATTGCAAATGATAGCTGTGAGTTAAGAAATATGGAGCTGACCTGCCTCCTTTTGATTAAGGTCACACTGATATGAGTAGATTAAGGTTTGGCATTTAGTCAGGGTCAGCAGTATCCCTTGGGCTGCAATATTCCTAAATTCAATTTCCCATGTGATCCTAAGAGTGAGACTTTTGAACTGTAGTCTACCTCCCCTGCTTCCAAACAGCTGACATTTCTGAACTCACATTTTTTGCTACATCATTTGGTAATTTTGTTTTTTTCCTAAGGGAGGACTCGTTCACACTTTTAAGGGAAATGTAAGGCGGTTTTTTTGCCTCTCAAGGAGAATATGTGCAAGCAGGTACATTTTAAGTATTTAATCTCAGTATCTCCACCACTAGTAACAGCAAGACAGCAAGTTTTTAAGATTTTGCAGATCATCCTACTCAGAATAATCCTGTAACAAAGTCAACTGTACTCTTTTCAAGATGCCTAATCTGAATTCTCAACAAAGTAAACCTCAGACTATTAGCACTGAACATATCAGTATAAATCGGTAACTCTGAGCGAAAAGATTTACTCCTTTGGATTACAACTGCAGTAGACTGTGAACCATTCCAGCACCAGATGAAATATTCAAATTCAGGTAGCGCTGGTACTTCCATTACACAAAACTGTCTTGTCACTTTAATTTCTATGATATAAGGAACAGCAAATTTCATTTCAAAATCTCTCATTTTCTTTTCTTAAGTGTAAGGTTAGCAAGACTGATAACACAGCCTCTAAATTTGGGGCTCAATTTGTAAACTACCATCTATGAAAAGTTCATATTTGGTCTTCTCTAAGTGCTACCAAAGAACAGTTCACAGGACAATAGCACATACCATAAAATGTGTGTAACTTTTTACAGATTTCAGGCATTATTTAATTCTTTTCCAGTATAGTATTAGTGCTTTGTCCTGTCCTAGTAATACTAAAAGAGCTGGGAGAATTAAAACAAGAACAAGATGAATCATATGAGTTTGTACCATATGAACTCAAATGAGACATCTTTTGTTTATTTATGAGGCTAAGGTCCAACCTGGCAACAATTTACATGTATTATATTTTTGTATTTTGTTCTTTTTTTTTTTAAATAAAAATACTTACACTTAGAAAAGAAAAAAAAGAAAAGAAAAAATTAGATTTAATGAAAGAAATGAAATCTAGAAAAATGGAGACTAAAAATAAATAATCTTTGGCAGCAAGGATATTAACCTAGAATGATTTAGAATTATTTACTAATATTGCAAACTTGATATCACCTGATAAATATTTTGCTTAAGCAAAAACTATAAGCTACAGAAAGTACCATATGCCAGTTTCATGGAAATTATATGCAAGACAATGGTAAGACTTTTCTGGCTGTCACATGCAACTCTAACTTGATTTGTTCTTGGTAATCCTCTATGATCACACACTGAGATCCAAATTAGTACCTTGGTCTCAGCAGTATAATTCAGAAGGAACTTAAGGAGCTAAGTTTATGACAATAATAAAAAAAGTGACAATAATAAAAACCCCCACCTGTTTAGGGTATCAAGAGGACATAACTGCTTGAGTTGCTGGTATGCATACCACAGGCATTTACACCATCACTGAGCATCTGTCTCTGTTCCCAGTGCCAATTCAGTAGGTAGGCTCAGTGCAAGAAAAACATGCAATGAAACCATTGAGCACAAAACAACATGCACCAGTTGTCACTACTTACATTGAAAAAATTAAGCAGAAGTATAGTACTAGTGACCTTTTATGTAATATCTTCATGATGAGATCCCCTACCCAGCAAGTAGGAGTACTAGGTTTTGCCCAGTCAGCTATTCAATAGGTTGTAAAATTTGTGCATGTGAACTTTAAAATAAAAAGCTTCTAATAGCTCTTAGTTATACTTCTCCCTGAGGATTTCGAGTGACAAAATCAAGAAATAAACAAGTAGGACGTAAAGTTATTTATATCAGAATGAATTAGAGTGCTTTTTTTCCTATTCGCTGACTTCATTACACTGGGCTGAAACAGTTCTCACAATCAAAACAACGACAAGCAAGAGTGGCTGACACTGGGATAGGAGGAGAAAACCAAAGATCTGAGCAATGCCTGATTAGACAGCTGGTATCTGTCTCTGCACTCGGAATGCAGAAATGAAAAATACACCTTCAGATTATCCAGGCACCATGGCTCCAGCACTGCCCCTGTTCCCCAATGCTGTCTAGAGACATTACGTATCAGTTGTACCTAGTGGCTAATGGTTAAAAAAAATCCTGAGGAGAAGGGATAACACATAAACCCCAAGATAGTATATTATAGAAGGGGAAGTCCCAACATTTAATCTTTACTCTTCCTTCTCTACCCTTTTGACTGCTCCATCTCACATCCAACAACATCTCCAGAAACAACCACTGTTCATGTCTGAGATTCAAAATTTTAACTATAAGGCACTGGGACAGTTAGCTACAACTGATGTAGTGGCATTGTTTTTCAGTTTTATTTACATATACACATATCAACATATGACATAAACATCAAATCTCAGAAACAGCAGCATAACGTTTGTGATGTTTATAGAGTCAATTCACTAGCATAGATTTAGCAATAGAAGGAAAGATCGAAGTAATTTCTTTTTCAAGTAATACAGCCAATTTTGTTTGTCTGTGCTGATTTTGGAAGAAAGCTATCATAATGTACAGTCTTAATGAAAACTTTCTGTGCCAATTCTCAGTAGTTTTTATTGATGAATATCTGAAATTTCTATCTGTGTTGAATTTAACATCTCTGTGTGATAATACTTTATATTTTAACCTGATGTCCATAAAATGTCAGAAATTATAGCTCTATACGCTTATTAACATCAATATTGTCCTTGACAAGAGACAACAAAGAACAAATGTCACACAGTTGAACATCTCAAAGAGAAAAATACAGATATTAATAATTACAGGCATCCAGACCACTTTATCTTGCTACAACTAGGATTAACTATATATAAAGAAAGAAGCGAGAAAAGGAGGGCTCTCATTGAGTACCAGTCCAGCTTCTTTCTCCTTACTTATTTATCATATAGCTACGTTCACTACTTACTTTGCACCATGCAAATACAGAAACACAGTAATTTATTTCCAGGTTTTTCCTCTAATTGTCTCTGCAAGTAACCTTAGATTTGAATCTTAAACCAAGGTAAAATAGTGTATGCATTTGCCCTTCTTTAGCTCAACATACTACACCTAAGGTAAGCTTCAAATTGGGGCAAGCTAGACCTCACACTCGAAGTGCCCATTTGTCACACACAGATTAGGGAATAACGCTACGCTGCTATGCCCAATACTGATTTCAACACTTGTTACCTGTGGTCATTGCATTAAATCCTCCCACGAATATAGCATATAGGCACGTCACACAAGTGGCCAGTAAACACCCTGACTGACACAGTGAGTTTTCATGAGCAGTCTTGATGCCACTGGCCAGCTCCACATGCCTTGGACGTTCAGTGATGGAGGGTCTTCCATCCTCACAGAGCAGAATGGGGGACAGCCCTCAGACATCTCAGTTTCTTTGGGTCTCCAACCCTTGAGATCCTTATGCTGTATTAAGTCCTCAAGAGTCCTCCCCAATTTGCTTAGGGTTCTCAGTCTTTTGCACATGATAAGCCTCTCCAAACAATACTAAACTGAGGAAACGAACACCTCTTCTAAAAGTCCAGTATAAGGTTGCAAAGCTCTTCATGGGAGTCAAATGCTTACTTCCTTCTGGCTGAGCCTAGACAGTGTCCTGTGATTCACTGGACTGGCCATCTGATTAACCAAACTGGGCATCTGGCAAGTGCACAAGATATTTTCTTCCAGGCCAAATGCCTGTTTTTCTTTCTCATTGAAGATTCTTGGAAGCAGTGGGGTTGATCTAGACTTTGAAGCAGACCTGAAGCAGGGAAACATTTTGAGGTCTTACAAGTTAAATGCAGAGTTTTGAGTATCTAGATGTGAGTTCTTTATCAATGTTCATGCCCAGAGTACTCCTGTTATTTTACACTCTATTTCCATAGAATGGGTTGCATATGCTCATTTTGTTTTGGACTGAGATTAAGAGTTTAAAACTTCATGCCTCAAGAAAGTAATTAATGCAGGATGCTCAGTTAGAGAAGACCTGAAACTGACTTAATGAAGTAATTAGAATTTTAGACAATCTTGCACATATAAGGGAAAGTTCCCACTGGCAAAAGAGGCAGCTGGTCAGCACTTCTGGAAGTCAAACAGCAGGTGTAGAGAGCCGGGTAATCAAAAAATGAAGAGCACAGTATTAGTAACCACCTATGAAAACTCTGGGTAACAGGCCTACCATTACATAGAAATTATGTGGAATCATCAGGAACATAATCCTGGATGGTCTACTGTTTTGTCCATAAAAATTATCGTATAATCATAGAATGGTTAGGGTTGAAAAGGAGCTTAAGATCATCAAGTTCCAACCTCCCTGCTATGCTGCTCTAAGGTCTCCTTGGAACCTTTTCTTCTCCAGGCTGAACAGCCCCATTTTTCTCAGCCTGTCTTCATATGGGAGGTGCTCCAGTCCCCTGATCATCCTCATGGACCTCTTCTGGACCTGCTCCAACAGCTCTATGTCCTTTTTTTTTTTTTTTAATTAAAAAAGGCTTATATGAGGACAAACACAAGAGGCTAAACAATGCCCTTTCCTTCTTAGGGAGTGTTTGGTTTAGCACTCCTATCCTGACAGCTGAGCTGGACTTTGCAGAGGAAGCTACAAGCAGGGCATACCCAACAGTTCTGACACATGTTCTTCAACAACATAGGGTTTAGAAGTGTATTTCTGAGATAAGCATGTAAAATACTTGTATGACCCCAGAAGGATCATTGAAAACTATAAGGAAGGCAGCTAACACCTTTTCAGTTGGTAGACTGAAATGTCTATTAACCCCCTAATCCAGTAATAAGTGTCTAACTCTTCTGGTCCTCCTGCATGGAGAAAACCAACAGCAGTACTTGTGGTGTTTAGGGACACAATTTCGTGACAACAAGAAAAGAAAAATACAATTTGTTTTTCTTCATATTTATAAAATTTATTTCTCTTCTCTGATCATCTTTCTCATGCAGAAATCAATCTTTTATAGATTGATATGGAAACAGAACTGTGGACCCAAGTCAGTTGAAAACTATCTTTTCTTTTTCTATATCACTTTTAACTTGACTCAGTTGCCAGAGCAGGCTATCACTAGATGACATTACACTTGTGGAAGTGCAAGGAGACAGCATGAGAAGGGGAATCAGAAATGGTCGTACAAAATCATTTTTCAAATGCAGCAGCAATTTATACCTAATTCAGTAGATCACAAGGTCACAGCTTTAGTACATCTAGCACATACAACAGCACACATGGGATTTTCTTAAATTTTCTGTCATATACAGATCAAGTTTATGTATTTTCAGCAGTTCTGTCTAGACTGAATGAGGGCTGTTTCTCCCATTTTGAACTTATAATAAAACCATCTACTGTAGGCAAACTATAGCTTTAGTCAGAGGGAGTATTTAAGTTCTAGGCTCTTCAGTTTATAACAAGGTAGTAAGACTAATTTGATTAGTGACTCTGAAAAAAATTTCTCCGTCACTTAAGTTTCACTGGTAGACTGAGGCAACTTGAAACTCCTTGGGTTCTGACAGGTTTACTGTCTGAATGCAA
This sequence comes from Loriculus beryllinus, assembly GCA_039877255.1. NCBI lineage: Eukaryota > Metazoa > Chordata > Aves > Psittaciformes > Psittacidae > Loriculus > Loriculus beryllinus. The sequence continues at coordinate 3,132 of JBCJKH010042130.1, read as the reverse complement.
AGCTTAAATGTGATTTTCTCTCATTAACCTTAACATAAAGCGATTATGTGCACAAATAGACAGTTCTGAGGTCTGTCCCTGTTACATCAAGTTATATTTCTTTCTCATTCCTTTAATGCCATTTAAGAATAGTGTTTACCAGCTTCCAGTTCTTGTGCAAATAAGTACATGACCATGTTCATGCTGGTCCTTGACTAATTTCTAATAGGTTTGTGAAATCTTGGTTCCCTGTGTTACCAAGTAGTACTCCAGCCTACAAAAACATACAGCTTTCATGTGACCACAAGGACTTGAGAATCACCATGTAACATCCACAAGATTATGAGGTTGTGACAATAAATTATAATAATTATTTGACTGTGATTTTTTTAATGTTTATGCTGAAAACCATATGGGCATATCAAGTTGGTTGAGCAAAGATGACAGAACAGCCATTATTTTAGCAACTATTTTAAATCAATACCAGCATCAACCCTAATTGCAGCAAAACCACTGTCTAGAAGATCTTTACAACAGAATTGATCTTTACATTCTCACACTGGGGTGTGTTGCATTTAAGAATTGGAATCGCCATAGAAAGCTCCTAAGTACATGTAAAAATAATTTAAAAAGGCCTATTGTTTCATCCATAAGAAGGAGGATATACTAGAGACCCCCTTCACTAACCCATGAAACCCATGTTTTCATGAGTTAGTTTCTTTTTCCCTAATAAGAAAAAATAGCAAGGATTAAAGAAACATTTTCTAGAGGAGCAAGAACATTAGGAAACACATTTCTTCAAATTATTTAAAAAAATGCTTGGACAGAACAATGTGTTATGATATAGAACGATGTACCCAAATTTCTAGATGCTAAATGATTACCTGAACAGAACAATCAGAAGCAAGATTATGGCACTCAAACCTTGTCCTAGTTTTTAAAAGGGTATGGCCAGGCATATCTTCACCTTTTGAACAATACTAAATGCTGAGACACTTCTTGTATTGTATTCACAGCATGTGCTGAGCTAATGAAGCTACCAAAGAACACACCCGAGTTCTCTCTCATGATGAGAACAAGTCTTGCAGAGCCAGGAGCTCTAGTGTTAAATACAAGACAAGTCACCAAATGCTGTGTGATCTAGAAAATGTGTCCTTTGGGCCTCAGTTAAAATAGAAAACAGCTCCAAGCTGGGTAAAAAAATTGCTGATGGGATAGTGCCCGGTCAGAAAAACAGCAGTTATTTGGGAATGAAAATGTTTTACAATGATGTGTCCAATTTGCTTATATTTTGGGGGAGAAATGTCAAAATAAATAATTTCTGCTTGCTTGTTTCAATAACTTGAGTATGCTATAACAGCTATAATATGAATGTATATGACCACATACAGATATTAAATTAATAATTTATGGAAAAATTGGTGACATTGTTGAACATCAAGTTTAAATAATTATTAAATTATTTCAAAATTTTACTTTGATGAAGAATTTTAACAGTTTTGAAAAATATATTTCACAAAGCATGGCCACAACTCTTTGAGTGTGACCATCCAGCCAACGTCTTATCCACCAAGTTGTCCATCTATCAAAACCATGTCTCTACAGTTTGAAGACAAGGATGTTGTGTGGGACAGTGTCAAACGCTTTGCACAAATTCAGTTGCAAAAGCCAGTTGCTTGTTCCTTATCCATCAACACTGTAACCCCTTCTTCATAAAGGTCTTTTTCAGCCTAGCTGTTTTTATGATTGTGTGAATCATCAAAGGCCACTAAATTTGTCAGGTAGTATTTGCCCTTAGTGAAGCCACACTGGCTGTCACCAATCATCTCCTTGTTTTCCATGTGTCTTTGCAGAGCATATCCATGTATTGTAAGAAATATCTAACTTACAGTACCATCTAGAACAGCTGCATCCCACCAGAATTGCTCTGCAGGCTTTATCTGTCATAATAAAACACTATTTTTTCCCATAACTCTGTTATCCTCAACATCCAGATCACTCTTGCAGATGACAGCTGTCTGAAGAAGTAGCTTTACTTTGAGCAGCCTCCTACAATGCTTAGCACCATTAGTTTGAAAAAAAAAAATAATCCTCCCTTTGGCAATCAATATGCTTTGTTTTACTGAATTTGTTATCTAATCACAGGCACATTCTGTGCGGTTTAGGAAGAAAAGGTTTTACTACCTGCCAAAGAATGAAATGATTCTTCTGACTTTCTACTCTCTTCATTGTTAATACTATCCTCAGGCATAAAGATGGAAAGAAGGGAGGAAAAAAGACAGGCAGGGTCTAAAAGAACCCTATTGGAAATAATGATAACAAAAGTTTAAGTGATAGTCCTCGAATATAAATTTCACTTTTATTCAATATGACATTTTTCTATATTAGTTAATAAGAAATAATTAACAATCCATCTGCCGAGACTGGAAAATAGACTACATACCAGAGCCATGGTAATTATTTTTCAATTGCCATGTGCTAGTAATCAATTAGTATTTAATATAAAATAATTGTTCTAGTGAAGTCTGAGATTTTATTGGGCTCTAAATAAATAATTACAGTATCAATTACATGAATTAATCTTTCCCCAGCATTTCACTGATTCTGGATAACTCTGGGTTTTACTAATTCCTTTAGGAATCTATGCAGCGATAGGATTTAGTTCATTGTTATCTGTCTTGAAATCCCTTCCTTAATTCCATTGGTTTATGTTCTATGAACTGTAGATAGTGACTTCACTTAAGGTACTTAACACTTAGGAGATACTTTACAACTTAAGTCCATTGAGATGTCTCTTTTAAAAAATACATTTCTTCAGTCTTCCCATGTCTTGCTTGCTTATCTCTTCCTCTTGGCTTTATGATGTTTCTTTTATATTCTTTCTAGAGTCAGTAGCATATCATATACAGTACTCCAGGTGTGTACAAACCACAACTGTAGTTATTCTATTTTTATTTAATCTATTAATACTCGATATTAGGCTACACTTCTCTTTCAATAAAGCAGATATGTGAGGGAATTAACGAATGAAGAACTTGAAGTTTAGATTTGGTGCATTGAAAGAACACAAGCAGGACAAATTTGAGGGAACTCAAAATAGGCAGATAAGAGCCCTAGTTCATGTTTCTTTATATGTCTTACAAAAATGGAAAA
>JBCJKH010042126.1:0-26806 GCA_039877255.1 Loriculus beryllinus | reverse complement strand
AGCAAACGGGGAGGAAATTTTATTATTCTGGTAACTGTTTAATGTTTGCCACCAGGCACACAAGGCAAATGTGTCCAGGAAATACTTACTTGCCCAGTGTCACCCTATTCATTCACAATGAAGCCACAAGAGCTAACTGCAAAGAAAGCAGAACCACTGCACAGAGTAAGAAGAAAATAAGCTAATAAATACTGACGCCATCATATCCTAGTATGCAAAGTAATGTTTTATTACATACTTTAAAATTAATACATGCTGTTTTGTTGGCATCAACACACACTCAAAAGGCCTGATCCTTCACACTCCACAAAGCCTACACATCAACAAAATCAAATCCCACCATTGGCCCTTCATCACTCTCATGAAGGCACACAATGAAGCACCTAAGCCTCCACCATTCATGCACAGCCAATATTAAAAGTGGCATGAGCCATATTTTTTTTCCTGTCAAGAACAGCTTCTTCATTCGGCTCCATTAATTTCTCTACAACAGGTCTTCCCTGTCTCGTGTTTCATGTAAATATAAGGCCTCAACCATGTTACTGGTCTTAATTTAAACAAACACAACCCAACAATAAGAAATACACACACACATACAAAATAAAACAGCCACCTTGAGAAAAACCCTAATATTTGGACTGCAGCCTTTATGTTTCCTGTTGGCTTCTTCTGTAATCCAAGAAGAAGCAGCATTTTCAAAGCACAACTCATATCACAGATGGACAAAATCACCTTCTGAGTGTGTCCACATTACCCAACCAACCAGGAGAACAAGGCTCTTCCCGCAGATACCTGCAGAGAGATGCATCCTCACCAGCTGGCACCCATTTGTGACTTCCCTGCTTTAGGCTGCAGGTGGAGTACAGGAGAATAGCAATGACAACACTCAGATCTACACAATTTCCAGCTTCTCTTCAACCTACCCTGTTTAATATCTGGAACATCTAATAATTATTATTAAACTGTAAACTGTAAAATACATGGGGAAATGAACAAATAAACTCTGGCACATCTGTAGCTTAGCCCCTCATCTTGAGTTCAGCTTTACCATGCAAAGTTCGACCCATTCAATATATACATGCTATAACTGAGCTTTGCAAAAGCCGTCAAGCTGCAACCGTTGGCAACAAAAACAGCCCAAGAGATGTAAGCTCCAATCTGAGAAGATACTCCCCAGGAATTAGATTTTGTAAACAAACATTTCAGCTAATTGCATTCTTGTTCTCAGTGCAGTGAAGGCCCCATTTAGCCAAAGCATTTGTCTACGGAGTTTAGTTTCTTCCATTTAATGAACCCTGATCCTGTCTTAGCCTTGGCTGGCATATCATCAGGATCAACATGAAATGCTAATGGAGAAAGATGCTTAATATCACTTCAAGTGTTTAAGTTACAACCACAGCTATTAAAGCAAATCCATTTTACCTGTTCCTCCTCTCCAGCGAGACAGATTTAAAAGTTTCCATGGGGAGAAGCAATTCATAAACGGCTACACAGATCAGAGAAGAAAGTCTTTCACCGTTAATTACAAGCAGCATTTTCCGAACTGAAGCTGGTCATTTCACCAGCACAACACATAATTAGTGAGGCTCATTTTATTTTGCCACCTTCACAAATTAGTTCACTTTTTAAAAAGCAATGTGGCTGCCTCCAGCAGCAGGGATAACCACACCAGCCGGCCACAAAAATAAGGCTTCATGCTCAGCTTGTCATCCATGGCAGAAAAATCTAACAGGTTTCCCAGTTTTCAGACTCCTTGCTGAATCAATGCAGAAATCAGTGTTGCTCGTTGTGGCATCTGTAACATAAGTTTTTTGCAGGGCACAATGTAAGATGATCACTGCAGTCCCATGAATCTTAATTATTCACAGTGAGAAAAGCTTCCTTATTTTCAAATTTTCCCACTGCTAAGCCGAAGCACAGGATATGAAAAAGCCACAGCAACAAGGAGGAGGAGGAAGCTTCCTGCCCCTCATCCCTGCAGAGCAACTGCAGAGGGTCCAGCCCCAATGGCATCCGTGGCATCCTTGCTTTGGGTCATCACAGAAATAGCAGGAGGGGATGACGTATTATAAGAGATGCTGGTCTTCACTCACCGAGAGAGAACACTCTCAGACACCATCTGCATTTTAAAGCAGGACTCCTTCTTTCTTCCCACGGCTCAGACAGCCCCTCAACTTCTTTGAGGAGCAAATCTTTGTGGCAGAGGATTCCAATGGACATACCTGCCAAGATCCTGGTTTTGAACTAGGCACCCAAAATACCGATTGGAGCCCCCAGCACTTGCTAGGCAGAGCATGCTGCTTGCAGCTATCATTGGAAATGCTGAAGTTATCCTTATGCAGATTTTAAAGGCCACTGTTTATGCATGTAAATTCTGAAGGGCATTAGCGGCATCACTGACACACACTGACAGCCAGCCCAGCTCCGGGAAGGGAATAAGCAGCAGCGACTGCCTGAATAATTGATGTGCTTTTACTCTGCCCCATGGCCCTGTTATTACATTGCTCACTCTCTTCAACTGCCTGTGGTTTCTAAATTAATTAGAAATCTTAATGTCATGGCCAGCCAGTTAAAAAAAAAAAAATAAAAGACACCAAGAACAAAAGAAGAGAGTGCTTCTAGTGCCCTTGAGCCTTGGAATATCTCACTTTAGCCTGGCCATGTAGGTAATAAAAGCGCAGTCTCAATTTCTGAAGCTTGGACCCCATTTACTGATGCTAACAGCTGCATAGCATGAAATCCACTCCACTTGCAGAAAACCTCTATTTCATGGGGGTGAATACTTCCATCAAGGTCACTTCTTCCATAAGGTGGGGCAAAGCCTTTCCAAGGGGATAGCATGCTTGCAGACTAGCTAGCATCTCTTCAATACAATGAAATGTATCTGATACATTCCCAGCCCAGCCATTTCAACCTAGTACTGTGTAGTACCAAATGAAAGGAAGACGCTGAAGTCTGGAGGAATTACAGTCAACAGAGCTAAATGACACTTTGGAATCTCTTTCACAGGCTGAAAAAAAGTTGCATGCAACCACTTCACCTTAGAGAACAGGAAAAGCTGATAAATATGACATATTAATCAAATATATCAATGAGTGACCATTTTTTGCTACATACATACCCTCAGATTCTTACAATACTGCGTATGCTTAAACTTTAAAGCAATGTCTGTAGCTTTTAAGAAACCCAGTGGGAATAATTCCCCTGTTTGAACCACATTGCATTAAAGTGTAGGTAGTTTTGTTTCAAGTCTTTGGAAAGCACTTAGCAATGATAAATCCAGAGGTACTTTTACTTTCTTACTTAAAAAAGAAATACTACTTTTTTTAAAAAAAAATCTCTTTACAAGTGTACCAAAAGCATAAATGAACACAGTTGGATTCATTGACATAATTTTAAATTGCACAGGTAACTGAGACTACTATTTCACCTTCTTATACAGAGCAGTGAAATACCAATGAAACTCAACATTGCAGCACAATGTCTCTTCGCCAGCACATTGCATCATACTGTAATCTCCAGGATGCCGAGAGGGAGAAAAGTATAAACCAACTTCCATTATGCACCTTGAGAAATTCATGATCTTTAAGAAATCATATTTTTCAATCTTCTTGACATGACCAAACCAACTTATACTCAAAGCAATATTTGACTCCCCAGTAAAGTTATCCTACATCTCCCATACATGTTAAGTGCCCAAACATGAGAGTCCCAGGGCAGAGATGAGATGGTGATGGCGACACAAGGCTTTACAGAGTATTAAATGACGCTATAAATTCAACGAAATGAATCCTATTTGTTAGCACAAATGGAAGGTAATTCAAAACACTGTGAGCCCAAACTACAGGTGAGTGTGGTCCTCTTAAAAACTTAAGGCATTTTGATCAAGTATTTATTTGCTCCTAGAACGTCTCACTCTATCTGCTATTTTTCCTCTCCTATCGTAATTTTGCATTAAATTGATTCATGCACAGTCCACCACAAAAAAAAAAAAAAAAAAAAAACCCTGAAGAATCAAAGCAAGTTGTGAATTTAAGCCCTCTCAGTGTATTTCCATATCCTTCCTGAGAACCAAGGTGGAACCTACATTTGTGGGGTGGGAAGATGGGCTTCCAGCAAATTGTAATGCTGATGAAGAAGGCAGCATTGGTCTACCTGATTTGTTTGCATTTGTCATCTTAGTTTACACACTGCCTCTAAAATGCACACGCTAATCATCGGCAGTATGGAACTGCAGCTGTAGAGAACACAACCTGTCACTCACATGCATTTTTCAACCCCAATCAATGAAATGTACTGTCTTGTAAGAACATTTTACATGCTCACACAAAAGCTTTCCTGACCCCTTCAACATCCCCTACCTGTGTCTTTTACATCTGTGTTTTAAATCTCACTATGCTTGCTTTGCTACACTCAAATGTACAGTCCTTCACATTATGTATTTCCTTTCATAGTCCATACTGTGACATCCATATACATCTTTTCTCACTTTGAAGTTATTATATTAAATATTACAAAAACCAACTGAAAAGCTCAGCTCATGTAGATTCTGCTAGGTTATCCGCAGTAATAATGAAGCCACATGCAGCCTTTAAGGCAAATGTGGGGTCCTGATCCCTCTTCTGGACCACCATACAGCTGGAAGGATGTACCACCTGAAGCAGGACTGCCAGTCTTCAACATGACCATGCCCTCTTTGCCTAAGTTCTGCATCATTTGTTTCCAGTAAGAAGCAAAGTGCAAAACCACAGAAGGTCCCACACGGGTGCTCACTCTCTGCATTTAAAACAAAGGTGGAAGAAAATACAGGAGACAGGAACAGTACAGAGCAGCACTGTTTTGTTTCCTTGCTGCTTTTTTGGAGCCTAGTCTTTCAAGATGCAGCCCCTGGCAAAGTGGCTCATGAAAGTTTGATGAACAGCACTTTGTTTAACACCAACAACTGAGCCACAGCCCTGTTGAGCTGCATTGCCCAAGCAAAATGTCATGACACAAGAGGATCAAGAAACTTGATTGCAAGGAGCAGGCTCGCAGGCAGCAGAGGAGCTCATGACCTCTGAGGCAGGGTGCACTAACCAACAAGCTACTGTGGAACTGAAACATGAGGAGGCTGCTGTAGCACTGATAAACACTGAACTTCCTTCAGTACTTGCCCACCTGCTGCAATGCAGTGCTAAGCCATTTTGCAAATGTAAGGAAGTCCACAGCTTTTTCCATTGGCAAATATAAACCTTGATTTTCTTTTTTCCCCCTCTTTTATGTTTTTCACTTCTACATGCACTGCAAAAATTCACAGAGTGTTATTCCCTAATATTCTGCTCCAGCATTTTTATGTTCTGCTTTTGTTCCCCTGCTCCCTTTCTATGAAGGAATATTCTCAAAACAACCATGCCTGAGTAACTGAAAATACCCAAACACCCATACGCAGAGATGGTGCTGTAGGCTCACACAGTGTCATCAGGTTTAGCAGTATAATATTTTAGCATAGCTAACAAATAAGGCTAGACTATATGGTCCAGTAATTACCTTTTCTTGTTCTTCAGGTGCTAAAAATCCACACGCTATTTTTTGCAGAGTACTGAATTCAGCATTTCTGGAAACAAAGAGAAAAAGAAAAAAATTAAAAAAACATTCATACATGCCCGAAGACTTACTAGGCACTCAGGACCTTTCTGCTATACATGCACTTGAGGATACAGCAATGAAAAACCAGTTTTGCTCATCAGGTCCAAGTTTTAAAAGCCTGTAAGAATTTTTAATCTCTATGAAGTACATCTCTGTATCGGAAGACAAAACTAGCACATAGCTAACAATGGTTGGATGAAAAATCAGTGGAAGCTATCACTGCCTCACCTTAGAGATACAAGTAGTTATCAAACAAATGTGAAGGTACATGAATATCTTCTTCACCATAAGAGACTCTAACGTGATCTGGAAAAACTACTGCTATACTAGAGGATTTACCGGAGATTTTAGAGGTTGCTGCACCAGAATAATAAAGAAACACCTACTTTGAAAAGAATGTAAAATGAATTATGATTGCAAGGTTATTAATTCCTATTCCTCAAGTTACACCTTAAATTTCTTCTGTCCCCTTACGTCTTCAGTATTTTCTTCTAACTATAGTGTTAGATGCTAAATGTAATTGGGAAAAACACGAAATGCATAGATACTGGTCTACATCCTGGAATTGCTGGTTTTCTTAGGATTAATTACACATAAAATATTGCTCCTCACAGTTGGGATTTCTACAGATAGACCTTTGGTGGAATCAGTTTTGTCTGAGTGAAGCTGGGTGGCAGAGGACTCTGGGGACATAGGCCACCCCAATAAAACATTCAGAAAACAGAATTAAAAAAAATAAAATTCAAGGAAAATAACAATGAGTCCTCCTACCTGGATTTTGCTCTGAAGATTAATTATAAACCCAGATTATTTTCTGCAACATATAGGGGAGAACACAGGTCATTTAATTTGAAAGAACTGCATTAAATTTAAAAATTATAAAGCCTGATTAAAATAGGATTCAGTGTTAAACTGGGGACAATTGCTTCACGTGCAGCAGTGGGCTCTCCCTAGGCCTCTCCCGGCTGGGGCTGCAGCACAGTTTCCCTGTACTGCTGTGGTTCCATAGCATCCCTGGACCATCCTATATCTGAAAAACTTTGCAGAGCCAAAAAGTGGTCCTAGGGCTCTGGTTTCACAGCTCAGCTGATCCATAATGGTTCTACTTTAATCTTTGATGGCAAAAAAGGAAAGTTTCACCCCAGCCTCTGTGCACTCTTTGGCATGTACTCCCCTTAGAGTATGAAAAGAAAGAGGCTGAGGCATTGGTCCCCAACACATAATTCATCTTATTTATGTACTAAAGGAGCAATCACTTGCATTCAGTAACCTTGGAAGTCAGACGAGTAAATTAAAACTTAAAACAAGGCTTGAGAGTCCAGCACACATGGTGCTTTTTGAGTGATTTCTCTGTAATAGGCAAGTATGGATGTTCTGGAAGAAAAAGAGGCCTATTCCAGGTTGCCTGTCAGCAGAATTGCCTCTGTACCAGCTATTATTTCTCACTGTACAAATGAAAAAGTCTCCAGATGTTAGCTGCTTTCAGCCTTGGATTTTGATCAAATATATGCAGTTTCAGTAGGAAAAAACATTTTTACAAGTGCAGAGCAGACCAGGAAACACCTCATGAGGGCATTCATATACTTTATTTCCCGGAAAAATGTCATTTGTTTAGACTAATCTACCTTCCTCCAAGAAGCTTTTGGAGAATAACTGTGATCTGATGGCAGCAATATAGAGCACAGAAATGGTGGTTTTCCTAGTCTGAAGAAGTTAATGTTTGTTACCTCATCACCTTGCAATGGCTTTTTAAATGAAATTAAATCAAGATCTTTGTTTCATTTATGATACCCCAGATTTCACTTCTGCTTGGAATATAAAGGGCTAGAGATAGCGCAACATATAGTGGTTTATGGCTCTTCTGTGCCATTTTAAGATTCAGCATATGCTCTCCTCCCAGCTCACCTTTATTTTATCATAATGTGAGTGTACTGACTGGTAAATCTTTCTTTTTTCTTGCCTTCCCTCCCCAAATGCCAAATGTATAACCTTGAGTTGGCCTCTGCCATATGCTATTTCTATGCAGATGGCAAATATAGTTTGGGGAATTTTTGTTCTTATTGAAATAAGAAGGGAACAATACAGGGATTCTTGCACAGCAAAGATCTTGCAAAATACTTGCTAGACAGTCAGTGCTCATGGGCAATGGGTGCGCTACAGGAACTATAGCCATCTGGTGTTAGCCCTAAAAGATACAAGAAACACACTAACGAAAGGGACGTTTTACTTCTGACTCCTGGGCAATACAGCAGTACAACACCTACCCCGTATACAAGGGAAGATTATTTTTGATTTTTCTACTGATTTCCTCACCGCTCCTCTCTAAACCCTACAGTACTTCTTCTCAGAACGCATTTATCACTTCTCATCCCATTCTGACCCAGTTGTACTGTGCCTGGACAATCTGGCAAGTGGTTTCAAGTGAAATGCTAACAGAGAAGGGAAATCACCTTCTCTCCCTTGCTCCACCTAGAGTTCTATCTATCTGCAGTGTTCACCTCAAAATGGATAACACAGATAGTTCAACACAGCTTGCCTTTACTAATATGACTGCTGGTATGCATATGACAAAATATTTCCAAACTGTCTTCTATGGTGAGTAATGCATTCACCCAAACAGGACAAGGGCATACTGCTGTGCATCAGCAGATGCCAGAAGAAGGGCAATTAACCTGCAAATTGGTGCCATGCACCTCCATCCCAAAAAGGAAGCTGTTATTAGGGAGAGCAACAATAAACACTTTCTGATCAGCAACAGCAAAGTCTGAGAGGAGAATCCAGTAAGATGGGACAGCTCACCCTTAAGCAACTGTCTCCACTTCAAAAAGCCAAGCAGTCCAACTTTGGCTGTTAATAATCATGGCAGAGGGACCCCAAAAAAACCCACAGAGGTTTAAGCAGGACGCTTGTGAAAAAGCCTTGTTTGCATCAAGCATATAGTTTCTGGTTATGTTCAAGTAGAGGAGTGAGTGCCTGGCATTGTGCTTTTGGAGATGAAAACCCGTATGGCGCAGCAGAGCATCACTCCTGGGTGTTAGCATCTCTGCATCAGCGCTATGAAACCAAATCAGAAACTTTCACCTACAGTGACTTAATTAACATGCACACTACAGGTCTCTCCAAATCCTACACATTGCCATCCACTACCAGGCTCTTTTGATGAAAGTGATTAAAGCTAACAATTGTAATTTAGAGATACCCTTAGAGGCTTTGGCTAGGCTCAGACTTCATTGTTCATGGAACACAACGCAAAGAAATCTCTCTGCCGAAGAACTTCAAGACAAGGCAACCAAGGAACAGCAGAAGGAAAAGCACAGAAAAAAAAAAAATAGTTATTCAAGGTCAAAGAGCAGGCCACTGATTGAGCTAGAACAAAACCCATCTCCTCTGTGAAGAACTCATGAGGCCATGCTGGTTCTCCATTACTAAGCTGATCAACTAACACACTTTATTTATCAATTGTCAAAAGCAGATTAAGTAGTTCATAGTGTTACTTGCTGTTCTGTGGTTGATCATGTGTTTCAGTGGTGGCTCTCCAAGCAAAGCTAACCATGACAGCAAAAACGTTACTTTCCATTTGCCTTCCAAGGAAGTGCTTCCTACACTTTTTCATGCACATTACTGACAAATCAATTTTTTTATTCTTCTATCAATGCTTTCAACAAAGACTGATTGCTCAAGCGCCCTTCTCCACTTTGCAGTTCCAATTTTTTAAGGAATGGTCAATCTCGATATGCATAATTATAATTGCAAATGGATCATTTTATCTTGTACTCTTCCATTTTAATGGGATTATGTACGGTCAAATCTCTACAGTAACATTTAAAGTCAAAACCTCCTGTGACATTCATATGTGGTTTAGATATTTAAAAATATTTCTATGCAACTAGTGATATTACAAAAGGTTGGATTTCAAACTACCTGGCCCAGTTATGACACCATAAATCTGACATAGTTTTCACTGATTATTAGTAAAATCTTTCCAAGGCAGTACAATCAGAATTTAGTAAATTCCTGCCATATAGCTCATCAACAAGAGAGTGCTTCTGTTGTGCTTTGTACAGGAAAAGAACAAAGCACGAGTGTGTAAGGTGAATGAAGCCTTTAGTCTTTGCAAACAACTTCAGTGCATAAAATATTAAAAGCAATGCTAAACTAATCTCTGGCAAGAACTGCAGGCAATTCACTGCAATTCGTATTACGAATGCCTTTGGTTTACCATTTAAAAAACATTAGAGTCTACCATTAGTGTTGTGTATCACAGAGATGTACATTAACCTCTGTAATTTTCCAACATGGTATATTGCACTAATACAAATTAGGCTATCCGGCAAAAAAAAAAAAAAAAAAAAAAAACCAAGACACAAAAAACCCAAACCCTTAAAAAGATGCATTATTCAAACAGAGCAGACAGCAAAGCTCCTCACTCCTTCCTGCCAAAGACAGCAGGAGAAAGTCCAGGCCTCTTTTCCTCAAAGCAAATGGTAAAGTCCCATTAATTTCCCCTTGAACTGACAGATCTGCAGCATCTGGGAAAGGATTCAATCTAAATACATTGCAGACATAACAGATGAATGATCTGGGGGAGAGGGGTCGCCTGCTCCCATTTTAACACTTCTGTGTAACAGGAACGGAGCAGGTCATTTCTGTACACTTGAAAATGCTTTGTGGGCTTTCAACAGGATTTTCCCTTCAGCATTTTTTGCCTTCTGTTTCCATTTTCTTTTTGTTCATATGTCTAATGGCTTTAGGATCTGTTGAGCGTACAAAAAGCTTAAAGCCTACCCTTGATACTTAGTGTTGTAGGGACCACATGGATGAAATTTTGTTATCCTACAATTAATAAGAAAACATTTACATTTCATTTTTCTGGAACAAACATACTCTTTCCACTAAGGAAACAAACTGCAAGCTAGATTTCCACCTACACATTATATGGCAGTATTCATAGACAGAAAGACATCTATTCTAGGTACAGAAAAACAATCATAATAAAATGCTCATCATGTTTGCAAATTACTCTAATTTCCAAGATGAAATTTTTCCACTCATAAATACTTCTAGCAACTAAACCAGAAAGATTAATTTGGTTTTGTAACAGTTTTCAGTTTTTGTTCTGTTTTGTTTTGGGTTTTTTCCTCAATATGATGAGAAAGAGACTTTTAAAAAAATGCAAAAACCAGGGAGGAAAAAAAAGGAAGAAAAAGAGGACATAGCCCAGCGCTAAGCCAGCAACACTCACCTAAGGCGTGTTGCAGTCATGCTTCTGCTCTGCATCATGCAGAACACGCACTTAAACCTCACCACTTCCCCTACGAGGCCACTGGGATGCTGCTCTCCTTCCTATATAACTACCTGGCTCCCTTCCCTCATTTTCCACTTCTAACATATCAAACAGAACCTCTGAAACTCCAACCAAATTCATACACTCCGTGAAATATATTGAGTTTAAGAAGAAAAAGGTCAGCTTCAACAGGTTCTAGCTCCCAGCTTGCTTCGGTTAAGCAAGACATTTTGTTCCTGTCTTTGGAGCAGAAAGCAGCCATTATTTCAAGCTGGCATCCCAGGGATTTTTTTCCAAGCAATATACTGGTCCCAAGTGGTTTTAGAAGCAAGCAACCACGCAGCTACGTGAAGCCCAGGCCCTGCAATTGGAACACTCAGAGGGTTCCCTGCAACAGAGAGGCATTTAATGTGAAAGAAGGGAGCCTGGAGTCTTGCCAAATGTAATGCTGGTTACATGTGCCACAGCAGGATTTCTTCAAGTAGGGGCTATTACACCGGCACACCGCTGACCAAAGTCTTCTGTTTCATGTAAATTCTCACAAAGACCTTAGGAGATAAAACTGATTAATCCTAATTAAAATTAAAATCAAGGAAATGACACAGTCTGTTGAATCTACTTGATGAATCAAAAGCCTCCCTCATTTCTATGTTAATTGTCTTTTTTACAAATGTGCAGTACTGTCATACACACAGAATAATGTTTTCCTATTTTTCTTCACTTGGAACATCACAGGCTAGACGTTAGAAAGCACCCAGAGAGCCCTCCTGCATTACAGGGGCCCTGCAAAAGTACCTAAATGGTCCTTTCTCAGACTTCAGGACTCAGGAGTCCTTTCTCAGACTTCTCATGTCTTTAATAAAAGAATCACAGCCTGCAGCAATGCGACAGCCCAGACACTGCAGCTAGGGAGGACCAGCACTGGGCAGCATACAGCACCTCCTTAGCATGCTGAAAGGTGTAAGATGCCCCTTAGGATTGGGTATGGAATATGCAAAGACTTAAATTCAACCAACATAAACCCACCAAATCCCTTTTCTCAGTTCACATGAGTCTGATAACACTTTGATGAAATACCATTGTCTGAATTTCTTATCAAAAGGCTACTTGCACATAACACTGTACCACAGTAAGGACATTTGGGAAAGCAATCAACCTGCAAAAACATTCTTGAAGTGCAGAAATGCAGAAAAGACCCTTTCAAGGACAGTTCAAATTAGGATGTGAGTGATTTAAAGATGAATGAACCAGTACACTGCTAACATCACCTAATTAACAGGTGAGATGCATTTGGCACAGGAGGGTCTCTTTCTTTATATATACATATGCAACACACTAAAAAGATCTGCACTCAATTTTTATCCAGTCAAAATAGTATGCTGCCTACAGCTGGGGATGGGGGCAAAGCTAACCTAAGATGAGTAGTAAAGACACACTGGACAAAATCCAGAATCAGCTGCATTACTTGCTTAGACACCATTTATTGTGGTTACATTTTATTATACAGTAGTAAAAAATTACAAGGCAACATCCTGTGTTATTTCCCACTGGGGTGAATGATACAGATGTACTATTAAATCTCAAAACCAGCACCAGTCTGCCAGGCTACATTCCATTTGTGTCTTTATAATGTGTCAATAGGCTGACATTTATACCTTCTGATGGTAAAGCTATTTACGTTATAGACATTTAAATGCGCCATAAAATGCATAGCACTACACAATCCTAGAGCTCTTCCAATCTTTACCAAAACAACACACACAAAGGAAAAATCCCACCAGACACCAGCATCCAAACCTAGGACATATTGGCTCTAGTTTTCCATGCTAAGTCAATATTATGAGTGTTTTTAAAAATATCCTTATAAAAGAGGGTTAACACAACCTTTCTCCTGTGCATACATTCAACCCATAGTTAGTTTTAATTTTAAAACCTAAATCATAGACTTCATGATGTGTTTGGTGATGGGATATGCCCAGCCCTCAAGCTGAACTTCAGGCCACCAGACAGCCCTATC
Organism: Loriculus beryllinus; assembly: GCA_039877255.1. Taxonomy (NCBI): domain Eukaryota; kingdom Metazoa; phylum Chordata; class Aves; order Psittaciformes; family Psittacidae; genus Loriculus; species Loriculus beryllinus. The sequence goes on along the minus strand of JBCJKH010042126.1, from coordinate 13,880 downwards.
CTGACACTTGCAACTAAAAACATGAGTTGCAAAATGCCTACATCAGTTCTGCAACTAGTGTCAACCACAGCTGAGGAGACATTTATAAAGGTCCACCACAGCTTGCAGCCCAAGGGCATCCTGAACCATGTAAAAATATTGGCAAAGGAATAGTCCTACAGGGATCTCACTGAACTTCATGGAGACCAGCTAGGGATGGTCACTGTTAGTCACAGACTATATGTGAACTAAGACATGATCTCAACATAGTCACCGGTGCCAAGGGTTTGAGGGGCATCCAGTCCAATAATGCTGTGTTAATATGAGCTTTCTCTGCTTAGCCCTCACCAGTTCCTTTGAAAAGGCCAACCTCATGAGAAATCAAGACAAAATACTCACATATCTGCTATTAAATGGCCTGCTTGTGGGAAACATCAAAATAAAAACATGGAAAATAGCATACGGTAATTATCTTAGCCTCATTGATGGTCTTCTCTTAATGCCATCCCCCAAATTTTATTAATGTGAAATGAAGTAAACGTCTCTTAGAAATGCAGGGAGGAGAAACGGACTGGGGGGACACAGAAATTCAGCGTTGGTGCTAAATGGTTACAGTTAAAAAGTCCATCCATGTTCTGATTACAGGGGTACTGTGAGCCAGAAGTAGATTGGGGTCACTGGAAGTGGTGACTGGGGATTTGTAAACAGCAAAGTACAATGGTTTTGGTCTAAAACCAAGGAAGTCCCAAGGCTGTTGTTGAGGCATTTCTTGCATGTATGAAGTTCCTTAATAATATAAAAGATAAGCAGGTAAAAGCAAAGGAGGAGTTCAAAATTATATAGCTTGGGAGGGCACGCTGAAAGGAAGGCTACATGCTCCAGTTACAATCCCCTAAGCAACTAGCATGTAAGGATAAGGAAAAGTTGCAAACATGCCATGTCAATAGTTTTCTGCAGGGATCACATCTTGAAACCATTATGGTTGAAATAAGGGCCACTGATACTCCAGGGACTTGCTTAAAAAAAGTCCTTAAAAGAAAATTATCATAGAAAACAAGTTTGTGTTGTTTTTCTTCCAAAAAGAATGTCAGCGCATAATACATTAGAAACACAACTGCATCAGAAATGGCACTAGGACTGCCCATGCTTAAGCTGCAGGCAGGAAAACGCCAGGCTGAGACACTTCATTACAGTGCTTGCAATCAAAGTAAGACAGAAAGTGGCTGCTTCTTCACTCTGACAAGTTTTTAATTGCATCTAGAAATTACCTCCTAATTTAAATTTTATTCTGAGATTGTGTCTAATAGAGGCTGCTCAAGATGAGTTTGTCACACTTTCAAATAATTATTATTAATGTGACACTAACATCCTTCACTGGAGTTTATGCTACCTAAAGTGTCTTTCAAAAAACGTCCTTATCATCACACTTAGCATTCAATGTGACTGAAATGCATAATTACCTTGACCTTTTAATTCCAAGTGGCTCACCAGTCACAGTTCCTCCTTGATAAGGAAGCCCATAACTTTTTCTATTTCAGTGATATTAGTAAACATCTTTACAACTGCAGAGGAATACCTTCCCATTTTAGAGCATGATTAACACACATGCACAATCTTAGATTATATTCATATACAATGCAGGACTATAAGTTACTAACAGGCTGCACTGTCTCAAGGCAATGCAATCTTATCTACAAGTCCCAGGATGAACAGATTTTCATAAACATCTTCCATGACTATTAAATAAGCTTCTACAAGCTCATTTTGTGAACTTTGCAAACTGTCAAGGAAAATACCACACACGGTCCTGATGCACTGAAGGATCATCAACATTGGTGGCACTGGCAAAGCATGGGCTTTGGAAATCCTGTGCTGACAGGATATTAAGTCACCAGGGAAGCACAGGGTCTTTATACAGACACACTCACAAATTCAACTATCCAATGATCTGCTATCTAAATTCAGTGAGAATCCCTCTAGAGAAAGATGAAAATGTAAAAAAAAAGGGGGTTAAAAAGCCTCCTGCTCCCTCTAACACATGCAATAAAACTTTCCCAAAAGAAGAGGCTCCAAGGAAAATGCACAGTCATGCCCTGCCTGAATTTTCTCTTGTTTTCTGAAGGGGCAAAGCATCCCACAAGTTTTAAAGATCTGTAAATGCAGCTAATCCAGACACTAAAGAATTTCTGTAAATAATTCTGGAAAAAAAAATTAAAAAAAAATAAGAAAGAAAAAATTAAATGTAGCATAAAAAAATCCATGAGAGGAAAAATCTTACCAATGTCTCCCCAAACAGTTAGTATGCAATACTGGTGTTCAGTATCTTTTTCCTGAGAAGTGAAATACATATAAAGACAGGCATATAAAGACATCGCTGGCTACAGTTATTTTGGAGCTGACTTCAACCATCTTTGGTTTATTACCCCAGATAGCATGATGTCATCAGAAGACTTTGAACGTTTTTTAAGGCCTTTTCCAGTTATTCTTAAATTATTAGGTGTGAATATGTGCATGTGTGTGGTATTTCTTTATTTCTGCAACCAAGTGATAAACTGCAGTGCCACAAGATAAATTGCATTCAGTTTACACATTTGACCTCCTCACTTGAACTCTGCCTGCTAATCCATTTCAGCTGGGGCTATTTCTAATATGCCATACTTCCAAACAGCTTTCAAACAGCTGTAGGGGCTTTTCTTGTGTGTGTTTTAACATGGATTTTACATTAAAAATATTTTCTCCTTTGCACCAGAAAGCGGAACAGATTACAAACAGAAAGACCCTGGCCCCTAGCAGATCCAGCACTGAGTGTTTGACAATGTCCCAAGCCAAAAGTGAGCAAGAACTGCTTTAGGCATGCAGCAAACTTTTCTGATGTGCAGCACTTGCACGTTTAATGGTGTTCCGAACAACATCTGTCACACACCTGTAATCCCATTAAAATCTGCAGGATCTTTCCTCCTCCATCACTCTGCAAGAGTTTTAATGAAAGTTTAGACGCTTCACGTGCATCATCACATCTTATGTGGGTGAACCATCACCCCACCAAACAAAGAGGTTTCCTCACAGGCACACAATTAAAACAGGTGCTGTGCCACTACCTGCTCAAATCCAGCCAATCTGTATAATCCTACCTTTTCAGTAAAAATTCTGGAAATAATAACAAATGCCTCAACTTGTGTGTTGTGGCATAAAAAAGGGTAACTGAGAATCAAATCAGTTCTATTTTTTCCTTTCAGGACAGATATATATGTTTGTATTGTTGTTGATATTAGCTTCCCAGAGGTAGCACATAACCAGCTCTCAGTAACACACATTTTCTCTGTGTGTTTGAGGTCGTCACAGCTTTTCAACAGTTGGTTTTTTTTCTTTCTTTCTTTACTTTTTAAAATTTCTTGCTTAGTTTCACCCTAATTTTTTTAAAAGACAAAGTTTTGTTTGCAGTTAGGCAGCATAAGCAAACCATCTCTCAACTACTCACCACAATTTTTCACAGAAAGGACAAGGATAAGTGTTTTAATAACTTGCTTAAATATCCATGACAGATGAGTTCTTCTGTTGTAAAGCTGCAGCTTGCATTTGACACACCTGACCAAATAGCAAAAACACTGTTTTCTCAGCTTCTTCAAGAATCTCAGGCAAGATGGATGCTCCTGGTAGCACTCCTTTTGCATTCAGTTGACAGGTACATTTCCTGAGTATCGTAAAGCATCCAACTGCCCAGTTTAAGCATGTGCTAACTGCATACATGCTTTAAAATATCAGGATTCACTGGTGCATGCTGCCACAACCATACTTAATACAGGGCTTAAACCTTAGCATTACTGCTGCAGAAGGAAATTAAGCCAGCCCCCTTCTCAGCTTCAAATAATTGAAGAGTCTCTGCAGAATTAAAAAACTAATGTGGACGAAAACTAAGGATGTGGTGAAGAGCTCTGCCAGACTGGAATCTTGCTGTGTTTTTCCAAAAGAAATTTGATGGCATCGGATATATAAACATGACTGGCTTAAACAATTAGACCTGCATTTGGTATAAACTCTGAAATCAAATATTCATTCAATTTTGCAATGTCATCAGTAGCCTGTCACAAGCAAAGACAAATTAAAAATGCAGGAAAGCATTCCAGGTAAGCATATTTTTTTTTAAATGAGTACATATTTAAGTTACAGAGATACTCTGAATGAGATGGTTGTGAGAAAAACTTATTGCAGGAACTGGAAGAGCTCTTGTGTAGCAGTTCCTTAATAACAAATGCATCAACCCTCAGGGTGACAATTCTGTACCCTCTCTAAACCCACATTATAGATACTTCCAATTTCTAGAAAGCTGCACTCATTTGGAGCTAATAGAATTTGACTATCTTCTAGACATGGAGGTTTTAACTGATATTTTTTCCATGAGTCAAAAAAATTATTAGTCACTTCTGAATTAAAAACAAATAAAAGCATTAAGAAAAAGTGCACTTTTCTCAGACGCTCCTTTAAAGATGTTTAGCACAAGGAATACCACAGTTTTATTCACAGTTGGCTTGATTTTTGATATAAGAGAAGAATCATCAATTCCTAAAATCATGAGATTTTACTAATGGTTTGATCTAATACAAAGAAGACAGACCTCTAGTAATTATAACAAAAAATTGTTTTAAATTACCCTTCTTTTTGCATGAATTGTTACAGAAGTCATTTGGCCAAAAAGCATCAGCTGCTGAACATTACAGAGAAATCTCTGTCTATCCCTATTCCTGCTGGTGCTTCTTCATTGATATGGAGAAGTATGAACAGAGAAATAGAGATCAAAACATTCTAACAGAGTAAGAATATTGGTTGAAAATACATCAACTGTATGACAAAGGAAGGCTATAATTGTTTAAACAGTATGAAAACAAAAACAAAAGCAGAAATGAAACCAAAACGAATGCTAGCCATTTATCAGAATATTGAGAGGCAGTGTGTTTTCATCCAGTATAAGATTAACCAGTAAAAACCCCAAACAGAAAGATGTATCAATGTTTGTAGACTTAGGACTGGGAAATACCCTTGTCTTGACTTACTGAAATATCTGGAAAGGCACTAATGACCTAAAAAAAATAAGAATGGGCAAACCCATCACAATTCCCAGATGCCAAACGCTGCTCCATGCCAGACATCTGGAGGAGACTGTGACAGCTGAAGCAAGAACCACCCCGAAAGGCAATCTGCATGCATACCTGACCAGCATCACAAGTCATGTTCAACATTTTGAAATTGTAATTTATTAAATATTTGCCAGCTGGGATCTCCTAGAACTTATCAAAGATTTTCACACCTATTCCCACGTATGGAACAAGTGGCTCAAGTAAGCATCACATTAGGGCAATAAAAATTGTAGCAACTGGCCTGAACTAGGATACCAGCAATACGTTATGGCTGATGCATATTTCTCATGTTCATTTTGAAACACGGCAAGAGCTCCTGCTGCCCTTGGTGCTAAACAAATCCTAAACCGTGGGTAGACCCAGGTGAGAAATGTGAGAAGCTGCTTGCAGAAGCCCTTTGCTCAGTGCCAGCAACACAAGGACTTCTTTCTAACTCCTGTCTTCACAACTTCTAGATTATATCTCTATTATTCACATAGTACAGGCAGAAAGAGCATGGCAAGAAATTTGGGCTTGTAGTGATAAACAAAATGTGTACAAACGGAGTTGCCAGGAAGGTGCATTTTTTGCTGAGCAGTGTCTGCGAAATAAATTATAAAGAACTGTAACTGCTGCCTATTAAGAGAAAGATTTATATGATAGCTAAAGCTTTCATAGTTTATGAAACAACGTCTAATAAAATGGCACAGCTGTGATTTAGTAAGGTGTTTAAATTCATCATTGCATATATTTTGTATTTCAGACTGGTCTTCACTACCAAGTTACATATTGTCTTTGCCTGATACATGCATCCTTTTTTGCATATGTAATGAGCTTATCAGCTTCCAGTAGAAAAGACAATTTTAGAGCTATCTTCTTCTAAGGTTTGCACTTAAATATGCCAGATGACTCGTTCACTGCACTAATATACACAGTGAATTCAACAAGGTGAAAAACGTTAAAGGCTGATATTCAGTGCAGCAGAGTAGGAGAAATTAAACTGAGAGGGACTGTCTTACCCAGCAAGCCTTACTGGGAGTAGAGAAGCGCCCCACAACCCACATATACCCCTCCAAAAAAGTTAAACTCCTTACATATTTTTATCATTTGCTAGAACCATCTAGGGGACTGCACATGAGACCTTGGATCAGGCAGGCAGCATCCTCACTGCTGCGAACACACATCTGGGCTCCTGCAGCCCAGAAACCCCCAGAAACAAGGCTGAGGTTCCCAAACCAATCCTAAAGCCAGCTGTCTTCAGACACCTGGATAAAGCAGTCTCATCCTCTGCTTTGCCAAGGCTCCCAAAACAGCTTTCAACATCTTCAGGTGGCACCTGGAGACTTTCAGTGTCTGAGATTTGGGAGTCTGTATTTTAAAGCCTAACTTTGGGCAGCATTCCTCTGAATCCTGGCCCAGATTCTCCCATTTCCAGGCTGGAAGGGACTGATGGCTCACCTGCTCTGGGTTTCTGTGTAATAGTATCCATAGTATTTCAGCTCTCTGCTACCATACTGAGTGCAGTCTTGTTGGTCAGTCTTGTACCCTGCTCCAGAAAGTGGAAAACTAGAGGCAACTCCTGTTGCAAACAAAACTTTTAAGGTTCAGGCAAGAACTACATCTAACTCTGGTTACCTTCTCAGTCTCATCATATACATGTTTTACTGTAGCTACAAAAGGCAAGGAATCTGCATAAATTGCTGCCTTAGTCAGAATTGGATATTAAGACAGTCAGTTGAATACTGCAAGATTTATTTATTAATGCAATCTGTTCCCATATTTTTCATGAATATTTAAATAAAAAAAACCAGGAAAACACTGCAAAAACTGTCCAGTTGTGACATTTCAAAAACAAAGCCCAAACCAGATTTCTATTGAATTTAATTACTGCTGAAATTCAAGTAAACATTTGGACAGCATTTATCATTTTCAGAGAACTGTGCAAAGCTAATATGTGATTTACGGTTCTGCTCAGCACATCTGTAGTCCCCTGCTTCCCAAGTATTCAAATGCTTCAGCCTGACTTGAGTCCTGCACCTGAGGTTTGCTGAGACCCACCCATAGCCTGAGCAGTGAAAAACCACAAGTTTTTCAGAACAATGACAGTATGACAGCTCTGGACACTATGAGCAAGATCCCACTTTGGGTCATCTCTGTGTTTCACAGAAGTTTTCAAGTCAGAGTCAATTCACAGCCAAGATTTAAATAACACAGCTCATAAAATACTGTTCAACCCAGCTAATTAGGAAAAAAGGGAGAAAAGGGAAAGAAGGAAAGGAGGGAAAGAAGGGAAGGGAACATAAATTTAAAGGCTTTACAGATAAGATCTCCTGGACCATTTCTGCAGTTCCTCCTTTTTCCCCAAAATAACAGAAGACTTACTATGCTCATCCTTAAAGATGCTTACAAGTCAGCTCTCTTTTACTTATAGCACTTTGCAGAGTAAATAATCTTAATTGTCTTGCACATTGCTGACTACATCAACAGGAAAACAGCAAGGGATACATCACAGAAAGCAGCTGGTATATCTTTCATCATTAGGGATGAATGAAACTCAGTGGCTACATTATAAGGAAAGATGATCTAGTACCACTGTGACACAGGAAACAGTTTCTGATGTCTGGGCAATTATTTTCCTTTCCTATCTATGTAGCATATAAATCTGTGTCCAACTGGGTACCCAATCCATTGCTTAAGATGGGAAACTGGATTACAAAATCAACCACTATTTACCCTAGAGAAGTCATACGTATTTGCATTAACTTTGTCATGCAGAAGGACACACCTGCCTTTTTGAAAGCTGCAGTGCTGCTGGTGTTTCCTGCGGGACTTGAACTAGGGACTGGAGGGGATGGCAGGTGAGGCACAGGCCCGTGCTTCTAGAAAAAGAGTGAAAGAAAAAATAATCAAACCATGAGAGAAACCATTTGATAGCCTTGTACTGCAATCAGAATCAAACAGCTCTGAGGTTGCCTTTGGAATATTAAGCAATAGACTTTGACAGTGGGGAAAGCCTGAATGTGCTGCAAGGCCTCAAAGTGTCCGAGGGCAATCAAAAGGTTTGGCTTTTATGACCGCAGGCAGGAAACCTTCTGAGCATTTCCTTGTGCTCCCCATAACTTTTTGCAAACATCAACCCTCAGAGAGGAGTACAGGCACAAACATCTTTCTAGGAACTCCAAATGTCAAACAAGCAATTGTGAGTGTGAGGGGTAATGTTGCTGGATGTGCTCAGTGCTCCTCCTGCAGCTATGTTCCTTTTGGCTAATGCAGTGGTTTCCCCTTCTTTGTTGGGAATGGAAGATGAAGGCAGCCTACTTGGCTGAAAGCTCAAAAGGGAAAACAAAATTCTCAGAATTGATCTGCAGTTATCACACAGCAACACTCCTTTTTCTCCCATTTCCTCTCCTGATCTGAACCACATCTTGCGCATTCTCATCTACCAAGCTTTCTCAGAACCCTCTGAAGTCAAGAGCAGAGGTTCTCACTCATTGCCATGAAAGCAAAGTCTAGGATGGGAGTCTACAGCTATCAGTCAGTACTTTTCCTGTTATAAAAACTGAAAAAAACCCTGAATATGTGTATACACAAGCAATGGGAAGAAAAATGCCATCTTTTACGTCTCAAGAAACGGAAAATAATGCTTTGCTTCACAATGACGTAATGACAGGATGCCTGTAAGGTAAGGTATAAACATAAGCAACAAATAACTCAACACCATAGATGTCCAAATGAGCTGAAATCTCCTAATAAAGCTTTGAAACATGATGCCTTCCTGCAAACTAACCAATAAACCACTTCTTAAGAGAGGATAATAATGTTCTTCACCAACAGCCTCCTTCCTGTCAGAGGAGAGGCTGGCAGAGAAGGGACACTTGGTAGTGGGTTCAAGGGTCACAACAAGCTGCCCACAGATAACAAGACCTTTTAGCCTCTTAGACTGGAGAAGAGAGGATGCTTCACTTCTAAAAACACTGTTCTTGGTTAGTATTTGTCAGCCTGAGGCACCTGCACACTTGCTCTTGGTCCACAAGCTGCTCCTGGCTCAGCTTTCTCATTGCCAAACAGCAAAGACAGAACTAAGAACACATTCACCATTTACCCATACCACAATTTCCTAGGATGTTGCAACATCTTGAAAAGCAGCAGTTGGCACAAGGCACAGATTAATGGAAAGTGAGGCTTATGTATCAGACATGTACCCATGGCGGCACTTTCAGTACAAGGACAACTAGCTTCAGCTTATCATCTGTTTCCCTTGCTTAAGGGCAAAAATATGCTACACTGCACGACAAGGCCAAGGGGGTTGCTTTGATAGCTACATTATGCCTAAGCCTGGAAATGAGGCAATACAAGAAACACATATTTAAGAGGAAAGACTGAGTGTTTTAGGAGTGTTCCTCTCCTTTCCACCTCCTCTACAATGTCAAAAACACACAAACAAAAGGACCTTGAACCAGAGGCTTGCTTCCAAAGTCGACAGAAACTTTTTATTCCTTTTAGCTATTTCATTTCCTATGGAGGAAGAATTTACTGGAACAGGGAGTGGGTGGCATTGTACTCCTCTGCAGGAAAATTGGACCAGGTTGGACAGGACTTTAAGCAAGCTGGTCTAGTAAAAGGTGTCCCTGCCCATGACAGGTGGGTTGGAAACAGATGATCTTTAAGATCCCTTCCAAACCAAACCATTCTATGATTCTATGATTCAGTTTTTGAATCCCACAGGCAGCATTTCCTGAAGACTGATGGCTGGATTCCTGCCACAGGGAACTTCACAAGGGACTCCACTGCAGGAAAATGAGCTTGGCTGTGCAAAGAAAAAGCATACCCAGCATAATACTGTGGGGCTAGGAAACACGCAGAGCCCAGAAGGCAGATATAGCAGCACCCAGCAGGGTGACAATAGCCAAATGCCGGGAGATTCTTGAGAGCTCAGCAATATTTCAGTGGAGAGCTACCAGTTTCTCTATTTCAGCTCCCAGGAAGGGGAATTAATTCTTGCCTCTGACTTTCTCAAACTGGACACTGGATGCTGGCTATTTGTCATGCTGCCAGAAGCCTTTTCTTCTTCCCTTCCAGTCCCTTTGCATCATTCCCATGTGCTCAATGCACACACTTCAAGACCTTTCTGTCTTTCTGTGAAGACCTGAGCTGTCTTGAGGCAGGAGACACTGTCAGCATTCAAGCCTTTCCAGTCACTAACAGTACCCTTTTCTTGTTTGGGCTTCCCTATTGAACAGAAGTAAATCTGAGAAGCTGAAGCGTGAGTTGAACTTCCAGAATGATAAATATTGTCAGAAAGCTGAAATGAGAACCCAGGATCTCCACTGCAGAAGTTTAATGCACATAAACCCACAACTGAAGTCAGGGGAGCCCATGCTCTGAATAAACAAAGTGCAACACACTCTCGCTATGTAGGCAAGTTTAACCCCTAACCCTTAGCCAGCAGGAAGAGTTCTCCAACCTTGACTTCCCAATTTGCAGAGCCACCCAAGTAAATAGACAGATTGGGCAGATATTTTGCAATGGTAAGAAGAAAATATATTAATCACTGCTTCTGGAGCACAGCGATACAGATACAGAACAGCACAAAGGAGTCAAAAGGATGTTAATAACTATCATCTTCAGCATTTCAATATTTTGCAGGAAATAAAATATGAGGCCAGCAGCTGAGGGAATACAGAATGCTATGAAGCTGCTCACTGAACATCTGTTGTCCCTCTGCAGACCGGTGGGACAGGGTTCAGGAGGTGAGGTTACACAGCAGTGCAGAAGTACTAAAGGACAAGGTTGAGATGCCCAAAGCACACTGATTTCAGCTTTTCTTAAACTTGTTGAACATTGGGCTTTCAAGAAGCATTTCAGAGAGCATTTACACTCTGCTACCAAGCAGGTTAACCTTGCTGAGAGGGAATGGCTTCAGGGGAGGGGAGCCCTGGTGCCTTCTTTCTGCAAGCACTGGTACAGATAGGAATCCCTTTTAATCCTCTCCTTGCACGTTACAGCAAGACACACGTTTGCACTTAATCCCTTACACTATTTGGAAATACTGCAAACAGAAGTTGGAGTGCAGTACTGATGTACAACCCAAAACCTTAATGTCTTCAAAGCAGTAACTTCCATGGAGAAAGACAGCTACAGGTGGTCCCATCCCATGAAAAGCAGAAAGAAAACATGAAATTTCACTCTTTTACTCTAGGTCAGACCCCTAAACCAGGCTCTGGATGCCTGCTCCTGCACCATCAAGAGCACTAGCAGGGGCATATGGTGTTCTCCAGATTGAGCTTGTAAGATACATCCACTGGCAAAGCCAGCAGATCACTTTACAAACCTCAAACAGTGCCGCAGAAGTGTCTGCTTATTTCTTGCCCTCTTGTAACTGTGCCAAGGAGGGCTCAGCGAATGTCAGCGGCATGATATCATTGCAAGCTAAGGACCTTGTTGTAAAGAGTTTACTCAAATTTCCTAGCTGATATACACACACATATATATATATACACATATATGTATGTATGTACGTACATAATATGTATAGATATGGCATGAAATGTGCTTAGGACTAGAATACATAATTGACAACAGGAAGCATCGCTGACTTGGTAGGTACCATCCTACAAAACTAAGTCAAAAAGTTTTTATATTCTTCTGCCAAGTCTACAACTTGACCCTGATATTTTCATAACCACTGACAAAATGGCTTGGTTTTGGGGGTTTTGTGGGGAAAGGCAGAGCCAAAAAACAAACCCACAAACAGCAAATCTTTGAAGAACAGAGGGGAAATGCAAGGTGAGTAATGTAAAACCAGACACACTTTCAACCCTTCTAGTGCATATGAAGCTGCTATTTATAACAACACCTGGCTAGGGGAAAAGAAAAAAATAAATTAGGCAATCAGGTAATTTTTAGGATAAATGGTGGCCCTTTAACTACAAACAAATCCTCTTTCCACCAGTCATTTCACTTGTCTTTGAAGATTGCAGGGGGTGCACTAAAAAGAAACACAGCATTTCACCATTCACTCAAAATTATGTTTGTTTTCTGGTTTACTGGATTTTTTTCAATGGCTGAAATAAATGCACAGACTGCCTAAAGGTTTACAATTAATTTCTTTGGCATCTTCCCGCATTTAAGGCCAGAAAAATAAAAGAAGGGTTTTTTTCCTTCTTTTTTTTGGGGGGTACAACTCTACTCTGACAATCTGATATCATGCTGTATTGCCTCAGGCAAGGATACACTGTAGTAGTTTAGGAGAAATAAACTGCACAGTAACATCCTACAACCACCTAGAGTCAGTTTTCTTATTCAGAACTTAATAAAAAGAAGATGCTGTAAAAATTGAGATCAGCACAATGATGCTGATTTGCTACAGAATAAGACTGCAGACAACTTTCCATCAAGAGCTCTCTACCTATTTTCCTACAGGATTTCCAATAGGCGTGGGGGAAGTCTGGCTATCTCACCTCCTTGCCCAAGGAGAAGGGATACATCCTGAAGCAAGTGACAGCTTGATAAAGAAGCCTTCTAAATGCAGCTGGTGGGATGCATTGACATGAGACAGCGCTTCAGATGGTAAGCAGGTATCCAAAGGACAGGCAGCATCACTGAAGATAGTAAGCAGCATGGCGTGCAATGCTTGACCAGATGTAGGGTCTTCATGGACTTCAGAAATAACAAGCCAGCCAAGGTGAAGAATATCAGCAAGAATGCACCAAGAACACTGGCTTTTCAGTGCAGAGCTACATCCAGCCTATCTCAGCACACAATTTGCAAACTGAACACGCACACAGCATCGTGCTGTTTTTCCTGCACTTACAACACCTTCTCACTTCTGTCCTTTAAATCCTGCAATTGCTTCCTGCAGCCAAAAAGTGAAGATACACTAGGATCAGAAAAGTTGAGCCTCCAAAATTCTGACATGGAGATCAGAGTAAGATTCAAAACATAAAAATTATTGGTGAAGGATATTTTGACCTGAATAGCCATGCATTTTCTCACACATTTATAATCCTTCCAATGAGAGTGAGGGGGAACTAAAAATAAAGCATAAATTGGAACCATTGAAGAAAATTCATGTGATTTTTCATTACTGGAATTACCTTGATCACTGATGACAAAGACATTGTTGGTTCCAGAAGCTGGAATAGGAATATCTACTCAAAAAAAAAAAAAAAAAAAAAAAGGAAGTTGTGTGCTAAAGCACCATTCTGGATTTGAGCCATAAAAACTTTGAATCAAGTAAGCTCACAGGATCTTACCATTATGCTCACCCTTTACAGGCAAACAACAGGGATTTTCAAACTATTTGCAAGAGGTTAAAGAAAAAGCAGTTGTGATTCAAAATAGAGAGTAGGGGGACACAGCAGATATGCTTGATGTTTGGAGAACATCAGGTGTTTACAACACTGCTCTCCACCCCCGGCAAGCACACATTTTAGCACTGAACAGTTGGAGAAGGAAAAGTTGCCAGTGAAAGTCAAACACAGACATGCAGAAGGCTTTTTTTTCTCTCTCTCTTTTTGTTTCTCTGTTAATTTGGGAAAGAAAGGAGTCATCCTTTTAGACTCTGGGATTAAATAGTCAGATCCAAGCTCCTCTTTATCAGAAAAGCTGCTACCCAAGGAAACCACAAATCATTAAAATCTTTGGCTGTCTCTCAGGAGGGGACCATGATCATTTCCCTTGAATAAAAGGTCCCTGATGCCCTAGGCAGTACCAGCCTTGGCCAACACCTCCCCATCACACACGCGCCAGCTTCTCCTAGAGGAGCCCAAATCCCTTGTCTCACAAAGC
>JBCJKH010042115.1:0-10443 GCA_039877255.1 Loriculus beryllinus | reverse complement strand
AACAGTTCCATGTCCTTTTTATGTTGAGGACACCAGAACTGCACACAATACTGCAGGTGAGGTCTCACGAGAGCAGAATAGAGGGGCAGGATCACCTCCTTGGACCTTTAGAACAAATTAAAAATAACTTCAAGATGGAATAAAACAAGAAGATGAAATACAATAGAAACAGCATAAGAGACAGATACAAAAGATTACTATGTTTCTTAAAAAAATCATTATATTTTACCTTTCTCCTGATCAATATATTCTGTATGGAATTGGCCAGAATTATGTCCAGGCACAAAATGTAGGGACTTTGTTCTCAGGTCTTCACATATAAGTTGTACTATTTCTTCCTGTTGTCCATTCATCTGTTTATACCGGTCAGTATCTACACATCTTGCAAACCTTTCCAAAATCAGGCCAGAGATTTTAAATGAATTTACTGTGTTTCCTCATAGTTTATGTCATTTTTATACATAGCTCAGTAATAGCAAAAGTACGCTTATATGCTGTGTCAGCCTCATCTTTTCTAAGAAAATCAATGTCTTTCATTGCATAGCAGGAAGAAAGCAAGTCTCATATATTACATTCTATTTGTCTGCATGATCAAACATAACAGTCTATTTATCATGGTCTAACTCTTCAGCATTCCTTTGCATGACTTTTCATGTATACTGTGCCTCTGCTGAAATTGTTGCTTACTGCAATTGCTGGAACAATCATGACAGTTTTAGAGTAGCAATAATGAACTTGCTGAAAGGATGCTAAACTTACTGGAAATTGATTAGAGAAAAAAGCTATCCCAAGGCAGAGACCACATTATTTTCCTTCATTTCTGCTGCCTCCAAGGTTTGATTTTTCAAGTTTTTGACTCATTTCAACTAATAAAAAATGAGAAACACACGCTAAAATAAAGCAGGAAAGGAAAAAATATTTTTTAAATTAATTAAAATATAAAATAAGTAATCAAAACAAATAATATAAAATATCAAACAATATCACTGAAACATCATCAACAGTATCAGTCTTCACTGATGGGCTTTTTTTGGAGAAAAACACCAAAACCGAATGAAGTCGGCCTTCTGAGGAGGACTTGTTGGACCGGCCCCTGAAAAATCGGCTGAATGACCTAAAAGGGTTGTGTTATCATTCCACAGCTGTATCAGGAAGCCATGCTGACAAGAAGGAAAATAATGTAAGAAATCTGACTCATAAACATACTTCTCGTGCTGGCACCTGGATTATTTAAGGCACTTTAAAAATGACAAGATGGCAGCCTGATGATCCAAAGGGCAAAAATGTTCTTTAAATAGGGGAGAGCATGAGAAAATTTAAGAAAAAGTTAACAACCAGGACCTCAGGTCAGGAAATTACTCAAGAATACAGATTCAGTTTCCTGAAGCAGTGTATGATCTTGGATGCTTCTCTGCAAAATGAAAATCCATGGGTGTCAGAGATGGCCTGAACTTGGATCATACACACTCCAAGGTTGTGCACTATCAACCAGGTCTTTTCTGGCTGTATGTCCCCCATCTTCTTTTGTATCATTAAATCAAGTTTTCCTCAATGAAAGAAAAAAAACCTTTATGTTCTTTATGAACTCTATGTTCCTTGTTTTACTTGAAGAATTCTTGTGCCCTACAAAATATTTAATTGGATTTCAATGTCAGTGAAAGTACCCAGTCCAAACTCATCACCTCTGCATATTCAGAGAGCAGGGAGTCCTTATGTTGTACCATCAAACACCTACAGAGATACAGAGAAAAATAAAATCATCTTTTGTATTCTCCATTCCCGTAAGTACAGTAAGCAGTGAGGTGGTCTAAATGTGTTTCTCCAGAACAGTGAAAGATTTATGGATCTGATGATACGCATCTCTGAAATGCCACTCCCCAATAGACATGCTGCATAAGCTTGTATATAGGAACCACTGTGGATAAATGGACTGCGAGAAAAGGAGCGAATATACAGCTCCACATCGAAGCTTCAGTGCCTCTCTGGCATAACAGGATTACACCAGTTCTACTCACAGCTGTACTACTACCAACCAGGCTCTCTGTGTGCAGCACAAAAAAAGCCAATGAAATAGCAGGTGATGAAGCATTCTGGTTATTATTTTCACATGAAATCACAGGCACCATCAGTAACGTGTAAGGAAGCAGTCTGAACATGTTATTTCCTTAGTTTGCAAAAATTCATGCAACTTCGTACCCAGGAAAGGCTTCTTACGCCTATAACAACTTCCACAAAAACACTGTAAACCTATGAGCTGGGCTCCCAGCTGAGTAAGTCTTCCAAGGGAGAAAAAAAGTCAATTGCAGATGTCACTACCTGGAACTTGAAACTGACATGGACATCCACCATCTATTTGGCTTTATATCCATTAGCCCATTCTGTTTCACTCAAAAAAGCAATTTAAGCTATATTTATTCCCTCAAAACAGCAACTCAAATCCAAAGCCAGACAACAAAGGAAAAACTTCCCACTGATTTGGGATAGGACCAAAGGAACTTAATAGATGAAGCAGCTTGCTTTCTAGGGGAACTTCTGTCCTGAAGCTCACTAGCAAGGAAATGAATGGTTTCAGTGACTGCAGGCATGGAGCAAAACCTGAATATTAACGTGGGATTCTCTGCAGGCCCACCTGTACAAGGTTGACAGTGTCTTAAGTACTTTGCTCAGCATCAAAAGGACACATTTTAATCCTGATTTTCAGGGTCACAAGCTAGTTGCCAAATTGCCATTTTTGTGCCTTTAAAGGAAAAATAAGACTTGTCTTAGCATCTCAGACTTGGTGTTAGCAGCCCTGAAATGTAACAATCAATTTCTGTCTGCTTTTGCTTCTGGAAACAATATCACTGTGTTACCAGATCCCTAAGCAACAGTACGATTTTCCTCAGGGTTTTAAAAAGCAAAAATATAAGAAACTGAATAATAAATATAATAAAATAAATCTGGAGTAAAATGTAACCTCTTACATTTATGTGGCAGTAGGCATTGCTATGTCTAGGGTGGTTTTATGTTGAACACTATCAGAAGCTAAATAATGCTCCCAAATCACCTGTTTTGCTAGGATTAAAGTATGCCTTAAATGCTTGGTAAAGAACTAATAAATGTCATGTGCTTTGTGAAATATTACTGTTTATGTTCTCTTTCCTGAGCTTCTGAAATTGCTTTTGTCATGGGCAGGCACAGCGCTTTGCATATCCCATCTCTGGTCATGACTGCGCACACTGAAACCCTTTTTGACACCAAATAAAAATGCACATCCATTTCAGATGCACTAAATTCAGTGACGTGACAGAAGTTCTTTAAAATTACTGTGTGCAAGTAAACAAATTTCACTCATTCTATGACAAAGTTTATGCCGTTATTTCCTGATAGCATCTAAAGCCTCCTAATTCTTATTTTGCTGGCTGCCCCACCCAGGAGGGCTTATAAGAACTTAGAGGGATCTTGATCTATACCTCTAGGAGCACCATCTGTCACAAAAACATTCTTTGAAAGATGACAAACTGGCAATCAAAACCAGTCATCAACTATCACAGCTGTCACTGAGTCCTCTATATATGCCCCGTTACTTTGATCCATTTTATGGCAAGCATGCATGAAAATATAGGTCTCCTATGACTGACCATAGGCTTCATTTTGAGAGGTTTCACAGAATGTTCTCTCATGACAATGTTTTATCATCTCAGTTTCCAAAGCAAGCAGTTCAGTTTGTGGCTCAGCTCATAAAGGGACAAAATTCATACCACCTGCCCTATACATGACATCTCCTGCTGGGACGACTTGCCTGGCCACGACCTCCTGCAGTGGCCTTTTACTCAGGGCCTGCAATGCAGCAGGATGAGTCAGAGCAGGGGAGACATAATCCTCTTTCCAGGCCTGAAATTCCTTTAATCACATACTTCTTTTTTTATTATTTTGCAGGTGTCCTTAGTATTGTCTAACTTCAGAGAGTAAAAACTGGTTGTGCAGGTGCATTCATGTGTGAGCACCTGCCAATACAATACAAGGGCAACCCCACAAGTATGTCTCAGCTTCAACTTCTCTGATGTTCTCTTGTCAAGCTATTCATTAGAGGGCATTATAGGATTCTTGCTAAAACCACTATACACACCTTTTTTAGGCCATAGGAAATCTCTGTTCGACACACCTAAGCAGAATGTCCCGGGCACTTCCAAATACTCCCTGAAAGAACTCAGGACTATGACCCATTCACATTTCCACCACTAATGAGATCTAGAGGGAGCTCTTCTGTTAAGCATATTCTCTCCTGTTGTGCATAGTCTATATTACTACACTAGATTTTTCTGACTTAAGCTCCAGAAGAAATCCACTAGTGAGAAACATAATGTATGTCAGTATGGTGTACTTTTATTCAAAAAATTTCAACATTCAGCACTGTAGAAAACAATCTGATGGCTTGTAATGGAGTATACTCATGTTGACACCAGAACTGACTTGGAAAATGAGATAATGGCTAATCATATCCATTATGTGTGACACAATAAGATGGGATTGATTTGACTAAATATAGATGCACACAATGCAGACATCTGCAACTGAGCTCGGCACCCCAAACCTCCAACACTGTTGATGGACAGAAATAAGCCCTTCCACAGCATGATTCACCACCCCAAGTAAACATCTAAATCAAACTGCACATTAGAAATGCCTATTTACCACCACTGATTATAAAATGAGCTAAGCATGCCTGGTTGAAACGTAGATACCTACCCATACTTCACTGCTTATCAGAGAAGAATTAGAGTTTTTCATAATCTGACTCAGGTCTGCACTACTTGGTCCAAGAAAGGTATCAAAAAATTTACCTTTCCAGCATCCTTAAATCATTCTGACTATAAGAACATTGCCTCTGGAACCTGAAACATACTATCTTTTCCAACTGAGCCCCTCTATCTATAAAGTAGAATGCAGAGAATTATGCTTGAAGTCATACCAAAAATTAGATTTAAAGCATGGATCCCAGAGGTTTACACAAGAACCAATGCCCTCTCAAAACCATAGTTTCCTGATATTCACTCTAAAAGCTCTTGCAAAAGGTCAAATAATGCTGTGAAAATTCCCCAGGCATTTGTACTATGTCAGCATAAGCTAGACAAAGCCAAACATCTCTTTGGATCTGATCCAAATATTACTGACTTGTGTGGGAACTGGTCTGGACCTTTAACGGTCAAAAAGGGTCTGAAAAGTCCTGTGATGAGATGAAGTAATACTATCTCTTCGGAAGAGATGAATCACTGCTAAAATAAGCAGCCATCTTTAGTTACCACACTGTATGGGAACATCAATGTTAACAAAAACCCAAAACACCCCCCAAAAAAACTCCCAAATCTAACAGGAATAAAACTCTTACTCCATCAAAGACAACAGAAGCTTTGCTGCCCACTTTAATGAGGCTGGGATTTCACTGTTTGACTTGGCACTGTCAAGAGTTACAGCTGTTCAAAGACAAACGTATTGTGCTTTGCTGCTCTATGCAAAACATAAGTCAATCTGTGTAAACTTGGAAAAACTGTGCATATCACATTTTTGGTAGAGGTGTGCAGGTGCCTTTAGCCCTGTAATTAAGATATAAATGTTCACAGATGGGAATTCAGATAGAGAGGATGAAGCTCATTCATTTCTCTTGTGTTCAACTTGCCACAGTTTGGTTCATTCACACTTCCTGCTCTCATATGCCAGGTGCAGTGAGTTGCTGGATCACAGGGAAGGCTAATGAGCTGCTTCTGGTACATCAGGTCCTGAAGAGAATTGCAGGCTTCCTGCAATACAAGTGATTTCCCAATAAGATACAGACTCCTCCATCTTAATACAGGAAACAAGAATTGAAATAATTGTTTTCTGCTCAGAATTGGACATGTTATGTAAGGTTACAGAGTTAGGGAATGGCAGGTGCTTTCTGCTGCACACTCCTTCATCCAAGCCCTGGCCCTAATCAAACCATGGACCTCTCTGGTGTGTGCTACGGTCACTTTCCAGCCAGCAGACTCGTTTTTTTTCTTTGGAAGCCCCAAGACATGGGAGGAAAATCTGATGAAAATATTGAGTTCTTAGGTCTTGCTCTAACATAAAGCTAGAGTATCAGTAGCACACAGCTGGGAACTGGGAAAAGCTCTAAGACTGTATCCGCACTAAAAAGTGAAGTGTGCTGGGGCCACTGAAGTGAATTGGCACTGAAAAGCCCATGACCCTTTATTAAGCTCAATTATTTACCAAAATAGGGTGGCAGCATTCAGACTATCTAATGGGAATTTGCAATGACCTGGGTTAACTCCTGAGGAGTGCGTGGGAATATTTGGGAGTGCTAGCTGACTTAGCCCAAAAACATACTAGGGGCCATGCTAACAATTTAGCTGTACAGACAACTGAGTTCTGCTGCCTAAGAAAACTCCCTGGCATTTATTCATTTATTAGTACAGACATAGCCTAAGGACTCCAGTCATTGAGCAGAAACCCATTGTGTGAGATGCTGTTCAGAGACATACAAAAAAACCCAGTACCTTTGTGACCAACAAGTTTATGAAGAAGATGAAAATGTAAATTTCATTTCAATTCCTAGTACCTACTGATTCTGTTTGCAGGTGCTCTGTGGAACTCCTGGGTACTCATAGAAAGTTGAAAAAGGCACATTTGGTCCTGAAAGAAAAATGTGGAGAAAGCACGATGCCCAAGAATAACCCTAATAAAGCTCCTGTGTTTCCAAAACAAATAATAAACCTTGCATATCCCAGGAAACATGGGTAGCTGAATGACAGTATTCCTCCTCCCTCATATATTTCCAAGGACAAGCAGTGAAACAAAACAAAGAGAAGGAAAGAATTTCATGCAGCTATTGATGGATTTGAGAAGAATGGGTGATTTTCTTAAAACCAAAAAAGTCCTTTCTACAAGAAAATACACTGGATTTTTTTCCCCAGTCTTAATTCCTTTCTAATCAATTCAGATTTACAACTACTAGGAAAAAAAAAAAAAAGCCATCTGGGTTTTCTTCTGGACATATTATTTGCAGTGTAAAAATGTAAATATGATTTTAAAATTAAAAGTTAGCTGTAACCTAATAAAAGAAGGGAGGGATCTACTCTAATGACCATGTGAAGTCATGATTCTGTAAATGGAGGGAGTTTGGGGAATTAAAAATTAAAACAACCTATAGAATCTTAAGCTTCAACCAACAATGATCACTCTAAGACTACAATTGTTAAACGATACGTTAAGATATTTTCTAGAAAATGAAACAAAGTGAGAAAAATCCACTGAAAACTGATAGCGCAGCAATTTCATCCTAACTGTTGGGATCTTCTGGGTCTTTTAAATCCTCTTATGTAGATAATTTGTAGTCTTACACCTGTTCATGAAGGTAAGCACTGAACTGAGTGGAAAATAGAGTAGTTAGAAGAAACAAAGGCTTTGAAAATGTTATTAAATGTAAAATCAAAACAGAATTGTTAGGAAATTGATGTTTTGGTGGGAGAAAAAGATTGTAATCAATGTTATTGATAAGTGACAGTTCAGTGGCTTAATTATAGTTAAGGTAATGTAGAAAAATAGACCATATGCTAGTAGTCACTGGAGATTCTCTTTTTATCTCACTTAGAAACAGTCGCATTGAAGTTTCTGGACACAAACATTAATGGACATCAAAAATGACATGCTGGCATCTGTATAATCTTCGCCTGCAGGCAAGCATTCATTCTCCTTACTTTCTGAGCTGGCCTGATGTGAACCTCCACTAACTGCAAAGCTGAGTAACCACAGCTAATCCCAAAGTTCAGTCTGAGCCACTCGCCTTCAGGCAGAGCTCATAACCCAGAAGCTGCACCATGCCAATGGCATTTACAAGCTAAGAGCAAGTTCAGGCCAAGCTGGCATCCGTGTTGCATACGTATCCATGCAGGGGATCTCTGTGGGAACTGTAAGCCATCTATACCATGCATATGAAATATTTTCTGGACAGCCAAAAGCATTATGTGCATATATGCTCATAGTACCTGTGAAACTAAAATGAGAATGGCAAGTAATTTCTAATGAATACAGAGCAAGAGCCTACTAATTATTTAGAAGCTAAATGCTTGAAGTTCCATGAAATATCATATTTTTAGTTAGGCAAGGATCTTTCCCACATTGTTGATAACAGAATGGATTTGAATTGATTATACAGAAGGGTAAGTCCTTGTATCCTAACACCACAAAATCACAGTGGTGTTATGTAATCCTCAGGGAATAGTTTGGAGACAGGTTCAAGAAACCTGCCTTCACTTTTCAGATGTGAACACATTCAAGGAGGAAAAGAGTCTTAACTTTATCATCACCACATTCTCACACTTTATTGCAGTGCTGCTTGTTCTTAGGTTAACATGAACCATGGCACAAGCTCATATTAAAGAGGTTGTTTATTTGAAAACACAAATCTTGAACAACTTTCTGACTGAAAATCTTTATACATATATATATGCTTTCACAGGACAAAGATATGTGTTCTTTTCATTGGCACTAGCTGGTACAGCAAATTTCACAATTTTAGTCAACTGCTTGCATGGCAGGCTGTGAAGACTAACCCTCAGCTATGTCTGCACTAGTAAAAACTGAGTGTTACAGGTCACTAATACCATCTAGTAGCCCACAACTATGACCACTGTGCTCAGTTACAATAAACTGACTGTTGAAAACAGAGTGGCTGCATGAAAGCCAACAACTGGGAACAGTTCCAACACTCTTAATTCCTAAACCGTGAAGGAAATTGTTTGGGAGACTAGGCAGCTTAGGCAAAAAGCACACCAGGGAACTTTTCAACTTGTCTCTCACAAATAACTGGTTAAAGATACGAAAGTCAACAGCCTTGTCTGCAGGGACTGTGAGGTTGTACAATTCAAACCCTGAAAGAAGGCAGCAAGACAAAGTGTAGAACTAGATCCTTGGACTTCAGGAGAGCAAACATGAGCTTATTCAAAAACATGCCTGGCAGCATCCTGTAGGAAGGCAAGTAAGTCAAGGAGAACTTACTGATCTCCAGGTCACTCTCATCAAAGCATGAAGACAGTCCTTGGTGCGGTACCAAACAAATGTCAAGCAAGCATGGTAGAAGTCCAGCATGAATGAACAAAGTCCTGGCTGACCAGAGGTGCAGAAAGGAAGCATAGGGGTAGTGGAAGAAGGAGCAAGCTATTTGAGTGCAATACAAAGATATTGCCTAACCACATAGAGAAGGAGTTAGGTAAACCTAAGTTCAGGTAAAAAATTAGGAAAGGATGTGAAAAAAAACTAGAAATCTTTTACAGATACAATGGTGGAAAAGGAAGGCTAAAGAGAACATGGGTCGATCCATCAATTGACAGTGAACCTAGTGGCGTGATTAAGTTTGAGGTACTTTGTGTTTTCTTCATCTCAGTCATTAACCCTCAATCCAACTATCCCAATCCAAGATCCCCAAGCCAACTATCAGAGTCCAGGGGCTGAAGCATTATCTACCTTAAAAGAAGATGAAGTTGGGCCAATTGGATATGCATAACTGCAACAGATCTCATCAGCCACATTCAAAGTTGTTGAGGAAGCTAGTCAATATCATTACAAGGTTGCCCTCTACTATGTTTGAAAGGTTTTTGCTATCAGGAAAGCTTCTAATTCTTGATGAGTACAAAAAGGGAAGAGCCATCATCAACTTACTAAAGGCTAAATCATACCTGACCAACTTGATTGCCTTCTGTGACTGCACTGTACTGCCACAGACCAAGGGCTGCCACTTACCTTGATTTTAGGAAGGCCTTCAACATGATCCCATGGTGGGATAGACAAATTGGCAGGATATGGTTTGGAGAGGGAAGTGATAATGTGAGCAGAAAATTGCCAGGATCAAAAGGTAGTGATAAACACTACAAAGTCCAGCTGCACCTGGTTAACACTGCATTGTCCACGAATTATTCTAGTGCAAATACTGTTCAATGTATGACACAGAATGAGACACTGCTCACCTTTAGCAAGATGTTTGGAGTGTTTGATATACTGGAAGCTAGGTCTGCTATTCAGAGGTTAGCCTAGAGAAATGGGCTAAATGAAATACCATAGCTTTCAACATCACAGCCTTCATTTTTCAACATTATATCTGTAAAAGCATCAAAGGCAATTTTAAATCTTACGCCTGGGATGGATTAACCCAATGCAACAAGCTGGAGGACACTTTTCCACGAGAGATCTGAATCTGAGAGATTTGCAAATGATTGAATAAGGATCCAATCATCACCAGCAAACATAGAATCATAGAATCGTTAGGGTTGGAAAGGACGCCAAGATCATCTAGTTCCAACGCCCCTGCCATAAGCAGGGACACCTCACACTAAACCATGCTACCCAAGGCTTCGTCCAATCTGGCCTTGAACACCGCCAGGGATGGAGCACTCACAACTTCCTTGGGCAACCCATTCCAGTGCCTCACCA